>BMAC01001441.1:90638-198748 GCA_014905375.1 Phtheirospermum japonicum
TACAGTATAGGAGTAGGCATGGCTTGTTTACGTGATTTGTGGGTGTGGATTTTTTTTTGTTAGAACTCGTAATTTTGAAAAACACTTGCACTCCCAATATATTTTGGATTTCAGTTTTCATTTATTATCTAGGAGCAGAAGTACACCAGTATGCCATTTTGCAAAGCAGTCTACAATTCCAAACTATACTAATATGCAGTTACAAACTACTGAATTTCCATAAAAATGAAACTGTGAAAAAAATAGCAGTTTGCAATTGCATATTGCTGGAGTTATTTTGTAGATGACAAGTTTCTAGTGTACAATTTGGTAGTTTACGATAGGTAGTTTGCAATCATTATCTTTTTATTTTGAAAATAGGGTAGTATGGAATTGTTTGTGGCGCTGCTGCTTTGTTAGTTTCGGGAAATAGTTACTGGTATTGCTAGTTGTTTACAATTGCCATTTTGCAAATTAATTTACAATTCCAGACTACACTAATATAAAATTACAAACTACCTTACTTTCATAAAAATGAATTCCAGACTACACTAATATAAAATTACAAACTACATTAGTTTCATAAAAATGACACTGCAAAAATAAATTGGTATTTTACAATTACATTTGCTGGGATTATTTTGTAGTTTACAAGATGATAGTTTACAATTTGGTAATTTGTAGCGTGTAATTGTTTGAAAAACCTAATAAAATTGATACTCTGTTAACTTAAAATAGTATGCAATTTTTTTTACATATTATCATTTTATTTTTTGTGGTTCATAGTCTTTTTATGATTTTAAGAGTAGTAGATTAATTTATGAGAATCTCAAAGTCTGAGAAGTAGTCAAGATGTGCATGATATTATGAGTTTGAATAAAAATTTATAATTAATTCATACTACTTGTTTGTCTTTATGTATGTAAAATGATGGATATAGAAAAATAAGTATGAATTAAATTTGATCAATACTACTCACTGTTATAAGTATGAAATCTATGTGAGTTCCATGTTACTCTAATAAAAACATACTGCCCTAAATCCACTCCATTTTCTTTGTTAAAAAAAAAAGGTATTTGGTGCTTGCAATATCTTAATTCCATACTAATACCTTTTGGTTTTTGTGTGTGCAAATGATGAAACAGAGAAATAGACGTATGCATTTGAAACATAAAAGCGTATAGGTTTTAGTACCATGGTGTTTGGAAGGAAAAAACTAGTCTTTGGAAATGTAGAAGTTCTTTAACAACACCTAATTTAACATAGATGTTATATCTGATCACAAGTTTAATGTTGTTATAGTGTTATATTTAGCTAGTATGGAGTTGAGAAATATAAGTTTCAGTTACATTTAACTATTTTAGTTCCATACTTGCAAAAGGCAAAGGTTCTTGAATAACAACTAACAGTTTCAGCTAATAATTGTTTAGTGAGTGTTAATGTCAGCTAGTATGGGTTTGAAATTATATATTGTATGATTTGCAGCTAATAATTGAGATTCCATACTTCTTATGCATCTATAGTGTATCCCGAATGCCATACTGTGATTTTAATTTCACACGACTCTAATAATWCTATACTGCCTTGAGTTRCGTTGCTATCGTGGGCTTTACGCAATCGATCGGATTAGATAGAATGCAGTTTATTTTATGAAAAAAGTAGTATTTGGTGCTTGAAAATATCTCAATCCCATACATATTAACTTGTACACTTTTGTTGGATTTGTCTTTATGTTTATTTTGTATTATTGGTCTTTAATGTAGTAAAAATAGTTGTTTCAGTAATGCAGGAACAATTGCACAATATTTGTCTATTACATCAAGAAGTCAATAGTGCAACAAAATATACCAAAGGGTTGTGGAAAGGCAAAATATAATGATTCAAAGTTGGAGATTATTGAAGCAGTCTTGTCATATGATCTTGTATACGAACATTTCTTGTGATAACCATTTGACATGGAAATTTCCCTAAAATCTTGTAGTTCAATATGTAATTTTCCAAATATTATAATTTTTTGGATTTTTCTAAGTTGCATGTAGTTTTTCAAATTTGGCAAAGTAGTACATAATCTCCCAAACTTTGCAAACTAGTATGTATTTTTTCACCTTTTGCGAATTAGTATATAATATCCCGATTTTTGCTAATTAGTATGCAAATTTCCAAATTTTGCATCCTCACAATTTCATACTATGATTTCAGTATTAAATTTACTATTATGATATCAAAGATTAATACATTGGAGATCTATTAATACAACTTTATAAAATCTTAACTCAATTCTAAAATTTCAAATTAACTAAGTCAATATCACTTAGTAATTCTAAGATTTCATACTAACTGAGTCAATATCAGTTAGTACCTCCACACTAGATGTACTAATATGGATGTTTCATTATGCATTTTAGAAGTATAAGTATAATTTAGCATAAAGTTTCATACACATTCGAAATAAAAACTTGAATTTCCATACTAATTTACAAAAATAATACTAAATTACAAATAACATATAATTCCATACTAAATTACAAAATATCATGAAATCTCATACAAAATTAGAAAATGGAATGAAATTCCATACTTAATTTTCAAAAACAACATGAAATTCCCTGCTATTTATAAAGAGGCGTGAAATTCTAATTTCTCACACCTTTTTAGAAGGCACATTAAGAAAACATCTTAGATATTAAAGGCACATTGAACTCAACACACAAGTTTTAATATTCTTTTCTTTCAAAGAAGACAAAATGGTAAAAGTAATTAAAACACGTAGTATTATTTAATTTCAATTGTTTAGATACCGAATTTATTATGTAAACATAATCAACCAATAATTCTTCTCATACTATAAAGATATAATTGCATACTCCTTATTTCTCAACAAGGATTATATATAAAAAATGGTTGTGATTGTATACTATAAATATATAATTGTATATACCTAGAAATAAAAATTCTACACTATAAACAAATGATATTAGTAGACTCAATTTCAATTCGACTTGAAATTAATAGTATGTAACTAACAAAAAGAAGCAGACACTATAAACACTCGAAATGATGAATCATAAATACTGACTTAAAAATATCTTACTTTATTGGTATATTGAATAACATTTACTTATTTTGATATAACACGTATAATGTTTAAGACTGCTTTGATTAACATAAATACATACTATTAATTTCATTTTATACTACTATAGCATTCACTATCTCAATTGTTTTGTACTAGTAGAATAAAATTCCATTGTAAAAGAATTACATACTAGTATAATAAAATTCTATACTACACGCTGACAAAATTTATATTGGGCGTTGTGTAGAAGAGAGATGATTATAATTGATTTTTCTTCTTTACTTATCACTTTGCAAATTGAGATGATTAAGCAAAAAGTTAAGTAAGATTAATTGGATAGTTGACACTACTTACCATGAATAACATAAATATATTATGTATTAAACTAGGGTATTATAGATAATTTATATGGTAATTTATGATTTAGTAGGACTAATTTGACTTAAATGGGAATAAAAGAATTTGGGTGATTAAATGGAATTATATTTGTTCAATTGTGTATCAAGTGGGAGTTTTCCCTTATAACTATATGACGTTAAATGCATGATCAATATTTATACCAAATATATATAAAAGTTTGGACATATCAATTAATTTACATTAGTTTCTAAATGATTTCAATAAAAAAAAACTAGTTTCAATAGTGTTTAATACGATATAACCATCTTTAACATTGAAATGGTAAGCTGTGAATTAGGTAAGCTAATATTTTCCTAGGCGAAAAATTAAACAACTTCTATTAATTGCAATTCATTGTGAATTACATCCTCCAATAAATATTATTTAGCTTAACTTAAATGTCGGGAGAACTCTTACACAATATCTGGTGAACTGTATTTTAAATCTCCCAATAGAAAAATAAATGACGTGATCATTGCAGCATCAATTTGTTTACAATGTTCAACTATTTTTATGAAAATTAAAAAGTAATCAAATGTTATATTGAAGCAAGTAAACATTAAAATTCAAACATATTAAAACCATACACACAATATTAGATATAAAAATTCAAATATAAATTTATTACTTTTGTGTACACACTTTTTTGACAGATGTGACATGTGGGTTTCTATAAATATGAGATATTACCCTAAAAGCAAATACAATGGTCTTCGATAAGTGTTTATTTTAATTGACAATTACAGTATATGATGACAAAAAATTCATAACTAGAGGTATGAATTATATTTTACAAAGTTGATCATATTATAAGTTTTCTACACGTATGAATTATTTTTTACAGAGTTGATCATATTATTAAGTTTTCTACATAATTTATTGATTGTTCATTTGATACTTCCTTGACGCTATGAATCGTCTCCTTACAATTAGCAATGATAGCAGATCATTCACATGAACTTAACTCGACGATCTCGAATAGGGAAATAATAAAATAACATTGCTAGTATGGGGTAATAATTTTATGTGATTATATCTTAAAATGATTGTTATGAGTTTTAAACAGTTTTATTAGTTCTGGTGCTGGATGGTTTTTGAGGTATGATATATTTTTCTTCTTCCAGTTTTAATGGGACAAAACTTTGAATGAGTTTTAAGAACAATTAATATCTATGATATTTATTTTTATTTTGGTTGTCTTATTTACAAAATTATTATGATTGTTTCTTTTTTTTCTTAATTTCTGGATTCTAATATTTCATGTTATGATTAGGCTATTTCTCGAGAAAGAACTTCTATTTATAATTTAAAATGATTATGTCACCCAAGTATGGTGCGGGAAGTGGTGAATGATTCATTGGAGTTGATAGGAAGTAATTTTTTTTATTTGTTCTAATTTTTAAGAACGATAATTATAGTGTTCTTTTAATATAGTTTGAGATATGGTTCCGTGTATTTTCGAGATCATACATTTTTTTTATATTTTTAATGAATATTTTAGAAATATTTATAATGTCAAAATCATGTTTGAGAACTAAACATTTAAATGATTATATATTTTATATAGATCTCATGTGTAAAGCCCCATTTTTTATAAGGGACTTTAAACTAATTTAGGGCGAAACCAGTGAATAATAAACAAAAAAATTTAAAAAATGACATTATTATTTAAAACTAAATAATAATATAATAATACATTAAAGATAAACAATAATGATAAATGACATTTCATAAATAGTCCTCCAATAAATCCAACATTTATAATAATCAATATTTGCAAAAACAAAATACTCAAATGAAATACAACTATTTGATCAAGTTTGAAATATGAATAAAAATTCTAAAATTTAAATCGGAATTTAATTATCGTCACCACCACCACGTTTCTGCTTTGATTTTGCTTAACATAAAAATATTAATTAAATAAGGATGAACTTTCAACTCACTCAGTAGGGAGTGGAGTTCATAATAATTACATAATATTTGATTATGAACAATCATATCTCTATTGTGAAATAAATTACACATCTAATATACAATAAATTCGCCCTATAATATTTTTTAACACAAATTATTTGATGATATTGTGTAATTAACCGGGTGTTTCGATCGGTGCTTGCTGCCTTCGTTAATCATCAGTGTATTTTACTAACACCAATTTGATCTATATTATATAATTTATCGGTGTGGCCACATAAATAAAAACCATCCAACTTTGGCAATCAGTGTTTAAGTAATTTTTTTACACCAGTGTATTTAAGTGATTTTTTACACCGATTTTTTTATTATATTATGTAATTGACCGGTGTTAATAACCAGTGTTTTTTTTTACACCAACGGTGTTTCAATAACCAGTATTTTTTGACACTAATTTTTTTATCAGTGTTTCTATATAAATAAAAAAGATTGATAATATTATGTAATTGACCTGTTGTGTTTTTTTATTTATATAATGTAATTTAACGATGTTTCCATATAAATAGAAATCATCCAACTTTCATTAACTATCAGTGTTTTTTATCGTGTTTTTTTTTTTTCTTTTTTTGGATCATAACGCAACGCGTTGCGCGTTTTAAAACACTATATTTTCTAAAACTGTGAAAATAAATACTTTGAAAATTTACGATTGTTCTGTATAATTTAGGGTTTATTCTATAAACATTAAATAATTGTTTAGATGAAATTAACCTTTATTTTTAGAATTCAGAATCGTAATCCAGTTTTTCAAATTCTTCATTATGCATTTGTCCTCATTATACTCCCCTTCAAATTCTTTATTATGCATTTGTCCTCATTATACTCCCCACCAAATTATAGTGCTTATTTAAATTATTATATATACTGATTTCTTATTTCACAGGTTAGCTACCTAATTTTGAAGGTGGGGCATATATTTATTTAATTTATTGATATTGTTTACAAGATCAAATGCATGATACATTTGAGATTATTTAGTGGGTCTCAAATTGTATTCTGATATGATATTACACATTTGTATATTTTTATCAATTCTAACATACCATCACCGTTATCTTTATTAAAATATATCAAATATAGTTTTAGAAAAAAGTCCATATTCTCCTCTTTTTGTTTTTGTATTTCACAATAAAGTATTTCTCTTTTTGCAACATTATTTGGTGTAGTATTACAAAGATAGTTTATTATTTAACATTATACAACAAATAAATACATTATTCCGTTTGTGTCACCAATTTTTAGAAATGGTGAACATGTTTCAATGTCAAGAGTAAAAGTATAAAATGGATATAAATAATTTATTGTGATAAAGACGGTAAATAAAGTTAGTAATATACTTTATAAAGAAATTTTGCGCCTGGTAAATTAAATAATATATTTTTAATTATTATTATTTATTTATTCTTAAAATTTATGTATTTTTAATACACTCAATATTGTAGTGTGTGTGCATTTATTTATTTACTCTATATATACCCGTGTGTTCACACGGGTATTACGCTAGCTGTACATCTGTTATACATCACTGCACCTCTATATCTCGGTCACGCAATTTTTTTTTTAAATCTTTGGGTGAGCGTGAAGTTACATCCTGGTTGGAAATGCATAATTAACAAATATACCAAAAATGAGTTTTATTTTATATCTTATTTTATAATATATTTTATAATTGTCCAATCATAACTAATTACTAAAATAAATAATCATGTACATATATAAAATATTCATGGAAGCTAAAACATAAAATTAATTGATCATAACATATATCATGAAAAACTAAATCCATATAATATAAACCTAGAGAACTACTTAATAGTTTGTTCTCACAATGAAATGAAAAAATGTATTTAATATGTACCATAATTTTAATTCATAATAGCATAATTTTAATTCATAATAGCAGACGACAATACAAATTGAGGTTACTAAAAACCGAAATAACAAAGACATTCATTTTTTTTATGATTTAAAATGTTGTGTATACATAGACATACTGTTTTGCGAGTCGCCAATCAAAAGTAAATGAAGATGACAACTCTACAAATATATTGACAAAAATATCGTGTACAATAATATATTTAATAATACATACTTTTTGTGTATGTTTGGTATGCATAACAAACTAGCTCATGTCTTATTTAGAAGACTTATAAGCTCTCTGTATCTAAATAAGCCTTGTTTGGTTGCATGAGTTTATCTGAAAAGTTTGAGCTTATCTCAAATGCTACTATTACAAGCGTTTTAAATAAGCTCATGGAGCCTTTTGATTTTATTCATATTTTAACCATTTTATTATTTTTAGAAAACTACACTATTATTTCTTCAGGTATTGTTTTTTTTTTCACCACTTTATTAATTTTTAGATGAATATCTAAAAATTATTTTTGTATTTAAAATTATTATTATTATTAATTAGATAAATATCTACAATTATTTTAGTATTGTGCAATTATTATTATTATTATTATTATTATTATTATTATTATTATTATTATTATTAGCTTGACTATAAATTGGTGTATAAAGAAAAAAATCCTCTCCCCAACCCGTTAAAAAAAAGTATTGTGCAATTTTGAAAATTATATATATATATATATATATATATATATATATATATATATATATATATATATATAACGAAATTGGTATAAATAATAATAATTAAATTTACAACCCTAATATTATATAAAAATAAATAAAAAATAGCGTTAACACTATTATTTTAAATATGTACTTTTGTGTAATTTTTTATTTTTTAGTCAGCTTATCAGCTGAATTTGTCAAACACTTTTATTTAGATCAGCTAACTTTTCAACTACCAGTCATCAACTATCAACTCTCAAATAACTGATCAGTTATCAGTTAGTTTTTCAGCTATCAGCTTTATCCGCCAAACATACCCTTTGTATAATTTAACTAGTTAAAATCAATAACGACACTTAAATTTCATTTGACATATTTATGCACCACGAGTTTTGTGCATCTCACGGGTATGAAGTACTAGTTGTTGATAAATTAGCAAATGAGGCCGTGTTCAACTCCAATGTGATGACAATAGCCGAAGACACCTAGCAACATAAAAGTTGTTTTTAGTTTGTACTTCTGACTTTCTTGATCCGAACTGTAATTTGGTTTGTAACATGTAAAGTAGTTGTTGACGGGGAATGTACAAATGTATAGCTTTCTTCTGTTCCTTCTTGGATCTTTCAGAACCTTTATTGAAATGAGATCAATTGATCCCAGGCTTTGTAAATATTTTTAGTGATCGTTTGAAAAAAAAGAGAGACATGAGAGCATATATGTTTATGTGTGTGTGTGTGAATTATGGATAACTTTAGATAGTTGATGTTTATATAGTGAACCTTTTTTTAAATACCTTATTTATTCATGTTCAAAACTTGATCAATATTATTACATTGTTCGATAATATTATTCATAACTCGAAAGATGAGTTCAATAGAGATCTTGTGTATTTGAGGTAAATATTATATACGGTTGTTAAATCTCAGAATATTCATGAAAACTTATAATCTATTGTACTTTTTCAAGTCATATCTCGTTGGTTGAGCGGTGACACCAATTCATGAGTTCTTAATTTTACAATTCTATTTATTTAGGGAGGAGAAATAACTGACTTGTATGGCCGTGTTATGTAGTAGACAAATATAGAGTCAATTAGAAACAATTAGATAAAAGTAGTATATTAGTTGATACATTGTATTGGAATCATTTCCACCCTCTTGAGTTTTCACTTATTTCTTGTTTTGGTTTAAACTAATTTGTTTAATTTAATTAATTTTATATCTTAACTCAAAAACTATCTATTTACTATGTTGTACGCTTGCGGTTGCACTGAAAAAATAGACAAGCAATAAGTAACAATGTAAATCTCAACTGATAAATTAATAGAAACTTACTTCAACTGTGTTCTCGTGATACAAGATAAATATTATTTTTATTGAACATATCAAAATCAGGTTATTATTATTATTATTATTATTGGAAAGAGTAAATTGAGATAATGTGTTTTGAGAAATTTCAAAGAAAAACCCAGTAACAAATATGAAAAAAGCTATACATTTTATTGTAATAAAATGAATAAATGAAAAGAGATGGTAAAGTACTTATGATTAGTCAATTAATTTTGTTGTATTTAGAGTATTTGATAAGACAAATAACAAATTGTGTTATACCAAATCAATGCTATAACTAGGGGTGTGTATCGTTCGGTTCGGTCGACTGAACCGACCGAATTGTCAAAACCGAATTCGACCGTTGGTCGGACCAAACCGCCCGAAAAAATTTGGGAACCGAACCGAAACATTTCGGTCGGTTTCGGTCGGTTTTGGCCGAACCGATTTCCTTTTTTTTTTAATTTCCATTATTTTTAAGCCATAAAAATAAATTAGAAAAAATATAATTAATATATATATATATATATATATATAATATATATATATATATATATATATATATATATATAATTTGGTCGGTTCAGTAATATCGATTTTTTTGGTAGTCAAACCGAAACCGACCGAAAATTTTACGAACGAAAACCGAATCATCGGTCGAAAAACCAAACCGAATCTTTTGGTTAATTCAGTTTTTTCAGTTTTGACTGAATTTTGCACATCCCTGGCTACAACTTGTAAGAGTGCTGGAAAAGAACAGTTAAAAACTCAAAGTTACCGTAAATGTATGGTAATCACACCATCAATAAATAAGTGGTGCCCAATTACAAAAATTGAGCAGGTTCTAGAAGTTTCTCCCAGTTACAAAATTAAAAGGCAAGGACACTCATTGGAAAACATAAACGGGGGCCTTAATCTGACATAACTGTGACCAAAATTTAAATGCATTTTATAAGCTTAAAAATAATCAAATTAATGGTCAAATATTTTACAAACTCACTCTTTATGCTTCAATTATTTGATACTCGGCTAATTTCCATAATTCCACGATGTTTGCAATTCACATAAGTAAAACAGTCGTTAATTTTAAATAAAAGTAGCCGTTTAATTTCGGGGAATTTAAATTCCGTCTATATAAAAGGAAATAATACGCATAATCTTTCCTTGTACAGCCGCCTGCCTCATCACATTCGGTAGATCATATTCTTCTAATCCAAAGGTTGATGCAAATTCACATCCCAAAGCTGCCATTCCACTCACCATCCAACGGCTCACAATCAAATGACGTGGAGACCGCCCGTAGGCAATCCCGCCCTTCCTCACTGAATTAAACCCCAAGACATAATTTGAAATCGCAAAATATATTTTACTAAGCACTTTTGTCTTCTCTCCGCTCCCCCACCCCACTATGGGCCCCGCACCAGTCCCCTTCAAAATAACACCGCTCAACCACAAACTCACATACGCCCACGCGCCTTTTAGAAACACTAACTCACAGCCGCATTATAACGGTTAGATTGTCCACGTGTCATATTTTCATAAATCGACGATCGCCACGCGATCATATTTAAAAAGGGTTCCCCCACTCTCCATAAACGTAAAACATAAAATTAGCCCCCCTCTCCCTTCTGTTTCTTTTATTTTTTCTTTTCTGTATTTGTGTTTTTGAAAAAGATAGAGTACATTTATTATCGTACGCACCACCCCCACTCAACCCTCAATTGAGACTCGCCGGCGCTTGGCTGAGAGAATACGCAGGATAAATAACGGCGAAGATTTCCGAAAGACGAAAGCGCTGCGACGTCGTATTGTTTCCCTCCCCCTTGTATTTGCAACGCCGGATTTTGAGACAGGTATTTATCGACCTAATTTAGGAAATGTCGGAGGATGAAAAGTTATTGAAGGAGGCGAAGAAATTGCCGTGGGAGGATCGTTTGACGCACAAGAATTGGAAGGTTAGGAATGACGCGAATATCGATTTGGCTGCAGTTTGCGACTCCATCTCGGATCCCAAGGACCCGCGGCTCCGTGAATTTGGTGAGAACTCAGTTTGATTATTGCGTTAGATCTGATTTATTGTCATGCTTGATCGTGGTGTAGTTGATCTGTTGAAGAAACTGATGAATGAGATTGGTTTAATGTGAGTGGATCCACTTTCTCTTACTTTTTTTTTTTCAATTTTTAATATTGGAGTTCTTGGTTAGGTCCGTTTTTCAGGAAGTCGTTGGCGGATTCCAATGCGCCTGTACAGGAGAAGGCTCTGGATGCTCTCATTGCGTTTTTAAAAGCTGCAGATGCTGATGTTGGAAGGTTTGTTATTTTAAAGTTATCTACATTGGTTTATCTTTAAAGCAAGCTCCATTTTTTTCCTTTTTAACAAGTGGTGATGAGAGATTTTTAAACTGTGTGTTATATTTTTGTTTTGCTGCTGGGGTTAGATATGCGAAAGAGGTATGCGAAGCAATTGTGGCAAAATGTCTGACTGGAAGGCCTAAAACAGTAGAGAAGGCACAGATGGCGTTTATGCTCTGGGTAGAGCTGGAGGCTGTTGAACCCTTTCTGGTATGCTTAAATTTTATGACAGCAATGCTGTTTGAGCAACATAATTTAGCTTGCTACCTCAGTAATGCCAAATAACTCATCGACATTGTGAAAGATTACTTGCTTAAGCAGTCATGTTTATGTTTCCAGGTGCCTGCTTTAAAAGGGTAGTATTGATATGCACTATAAAGCATTATATTGGGGCTTAGTTGCTAAAGCGATGCTGTATTAGTTCTTGTGTTTGTTGGTCCAAAATTAGAACCATCGTTCATCCAAAAATAAAATAAAAATAGGAAAATGTCCAATTTACTTTTTATATGTTTAGGATTTTGAGTTATTCTGCAAGTAGTGATTTTCTTATATGATGACAAAGACACATGGAGATTGCCGGCAAGGTTTCTCGGAAGTTCAAGTGCTATATCAGTGAAATACATGCGAAACATTGCTCTTAGGACAAATGGATTTGAAAAAGCATTTTTATCTGCTACTTTAATTTGACAAATGTTATTTCTTGTTCCGTTATTTTAATTAAAATAAACATGTATGCCTTGTTTCATGAGCTAAATAGCATATGGATAATGGACAGAGTATGGGCAAGCTGGCCTTCCTCTCTAGCTGGGTTATGTGTGTGCTTCTATTTTATCTGGTCACTTTAAGTCATTGTTAACACCTAATTTACTTAAGATTCTAACTTAAGATGTTGAACTACCTTTTGACACCTCTTGTTATATTTGTGCTCATATGCATTTTTACTCGGTAGTTGCATTTGTTCTGTGCTGTTCTTAATCAAATGAGCAATGTTTACTTTGTAGGATGCTATGGAGAAAGCAATAAAAAATAAAGTTGCTAAAGCAGTTGTTCCTGCAATAGATGTCATGTTTCAGGCATTAAGGTGTGCAATTAATTGCTGTCATTTTTTAATTATTATTTATTATTGATTTTTTATTTTTTTTTGCTTTACAATGACATTTTGGTGGATATTGAATCAGTGAATTTGGGTCAAAGGTAGTACCTCCGAAAAGATTATTGAAGATGCTTCCGGAACTTTTTGATCATCAAGATCAGAATGTTCGTGCTTCTTCTAAAGGGCTGACGTTAGAGCTTTGTCGTTGGATAGGAAAGGACCCTGTGAAATCAATATTGTTTGAAAAGATGCGAGATACAATGGTAACATTTAAAATTTGTGCTAGATTTTTCGTTACTTGACTTGTCATACTTTGTGAAGTCCTTATTCTTTTCTGCTTCTTTTGTTAAGAAAAAAGAGTTGGAGGCAGAGGTTGCTAATGTAACTGGAACAGCAAAACCAACACGTAAAATCAGGTGACTCTCTCTTTCACCCTCTCTATCAAGCAATGGCAATATATATATATATATATATATATGTGTGTGTGTGTGTGTGTGTATTATTCCTTCACATCTGCAAAGATTTGTGGCATACTTTTCTTTCTAGTTCTATCTTTACTGTTTTGGTCTTTGGTTGTGATAAAGCCCTTAATTCTTACCAGGAAACTATTAATTAGACCTTCTTTAGAATATTTGTTTGCATGCCCTAATTTTGCCTGATATTAATTTTGGAGGTGTTTCTATGTATACTTTTGCTTATGGGTTAAGCTTGTATATGTAGATATTTATATTGCTGAAATTTGTTGGAAGTGTATGTCGTAGCCTGTAGGTATTTTAATCTCCATTTTGGGGTTTGAATCTCATGTTCTTAGACTTCTGAGTTTTCTCGTTTAAGTATAATGCTATTAGGTGCTCTATTTTATAACTGGTATTATCAACTGGGAAGTCGAATCTCGTTTGGAAAAAATGCTTGTTTATAACTGGTATTCTCAATTGTTGTTTTGAGATCCGACCTTCAGTATGAATTTCTTTTGTTTTTGACAATCTTTATATTGCACTTGTTATATACAAGGTCTGAGCAGGACAAGGAGCCAGAACCAGAAGCTGTTTCTGAGACTGTGGGATCTGGGCCTGCTGAAGAAAGTGTAGTTGATGGTATGTGCTTATTGATCTCAACAGTAGCCTTTAAGTTAACATTATTTCTGGTCCAAGCATCTTAGGCTTGATAGTTTGAACTTGGCTTAGGCAATGATGATTGCGATTGTCTTTACCTACTTAGGCTGGTTCATGACTAGTCCTTTCCTGTTCTGACGCATGTGTTCACCTTCAGTTCCACAGGAGATAGATGAGTATGAACTTGTTGATCCAGTTGATATATTGACACCTTTAGAGAAGTCTGGATTTTGGGAAGGAGTGGTAAGTGACCTGTGTTTAATTATTTACAATTTGTCAATATTTAGGAGATATCTTGTAACCTTGTGTTGGTATCATATATTGCTGCATTACTATATTGGAAGGCAAGGTTGGCTTATTGTGGTTTTGATATTTTGTGTGTATTCCAGAAAGCTACCAAATGGTCTGAGCGGAAAGAGGCTGTTGCTGAATTAACCAAACTTGCGTCTACTAAAAGGATTGCTCCTGGAGATTTTTCGGAAGTTTGTCGAACCTTAAAGAAGGTTTGTGTTTAATCTGCATTGTATAATTTTAGAATTTCTGCATGTTTTTATGTAAACCAGTTTTGTATCTGCAAAAATGGAAAGGTTGGACACTATGATGGTAATGATTACGAGTGATATGAATCACTTTTTCGTGACTCATAGAACTCTGATTTATTTGCTGCGATTGAGCAAAAAATTAATCATATGATATTGAGAACAAACACATGGGGATGTGAATTAGGGGAAGATAAACGTATGATTCCTATTCCTTTGAGCTGAATTTTTTGATAAAAAGAAACATGGGTAACCGAGGATAAAAGATAAATTACAGTGACAATTTGTTGGTATATCTGGCCCATTGTGTGTGAAGTTTGAACTTATTTTTATTTTGATTTGCCATATAACCATGTAAATGATCCCTAAGTTGTCATAATTTCAATTTTTGAGGACATTATCTGAACAATAAATGTGTTAACATTTTTTTTTTCTGGATCTGGTCCGATTCTTAACTTACTGTGTTACTGTGTTCTTCATGTACTGCATTAAAACCTATGGTTTCTATACATTGCTTGGTGACGTGGTATGTAGTATATATTTTTTGTATTTTGGTGTTCATTTTCAGTCACGTGAGTTCTGCATGAATATACATAAAGTTGATATGTGAAGTAGTAATTACATAATTTACATCATGTTTTTGGACTTTGCAGCTTATTACAGATGTAAACATCGCTGTTGCAGTTGAAGCTATTCAAGCACTGGGAAATCTTGCCAGGGGTTTGAGAACCCATTTCTCAGCCAGTTCTCGCTTTTTATTGCCTGTACTACTGGTCAGTATATTACTTAAAGCTTGTATTTGTTTATAAAGTGGTGCTGCAATTATTGGCTTGGTCAATGTTGTATTTTAGAAAGTTTTGTTGTCACTTGTTAGCCATTACAGTTCTACATTTTCTAGATATACCAGTGGGGGGAGGTTTGGATTTGGAGAAAAGGATTTGTAAAAAATATATTTAATTATAATGAAGGGATGTCCCCGGAAAAGTAACAACTTTGAAAACATAGTTAGAGCTACCAGTGCTAAGCTTTGTACGTTTTCTGGTGTATTATCTACCTGTGTACATCAAGCCTGGGCATAAGTATCTTCTGTTGTATTATGCTATTCTTGATAGAGGCTTAATTTAGCTTGATCATTGTTGATTTATAGGAAAAACTGAAGGAGAAGAAACCTACTTCGACAGAGGCACTGACACAAACTCTTCAAGCAATGCACAAGTCAGGATGCTTGAACCTCAGTGACATTGTTGAAGGCAGGATTTATATCTGTTTCAATTCTGTACTACAAATATTGTTCGCTTTAAATTGTTCAGCCTGTTCTTGCAATCCTTTTTCAGTCATACTTTACATTTTACAATTGAGACCTTTTGTTCTTGTTGTGTATCCACCTTAGCTTGGATTAGTGATATTGTTTTGCTTGTCATTTCCTCTTTTTCTGTTTCCCTCCCATCCTATAATTGTTTCTCTATGCCTATGGGCTCTGACATCAGTGTTTGTGCTTCGTTTATTGTGCTTGTAATAGTTATTTTTGTAAATTCATCGTACTTTTTGGTTGTAATCAATTTGTTTGACACGTTATTTCAAAGTCAATAAGGTGGTGTTGGAATGACTGCTTTCAATTTTCTAATGAAAGTAGATCTGCGTTCCAAATTTTTACTAAATCACTTAATATGCCTTGCCTATTTTTCCCTTTCCAATATCATGCATTGGTGAAGGTAGAACAAAAATGGCATGGGGTGTTAGTTGTCTGATGTCTGATTAGGGAGGTCTTTTATAGATGAGTAACCTTCTGAATAACTTGTTTTCTTGCAGATGTTAAGACAGCAGTCAAAAATAAAGTCCCGCTTGTAAGATCAATGACGTTGAACTGGGTTACATTTTGTATTGACACAAGCAACAAGGCTACTATACTTAAAGTGCACAAGGAATATGTTCCAATATGCATGGAGGTCAGTGGAAAAGATGGCAAAATTTGTGCGCAGCCCAAGCTTACAGTTTCAGATTGCTTTAACTTCTTTCTTATCAATTGCTTTGTTGTGCACAATTTATATGGAGTTGTCTTTGATATGAGCCAGAAATGTTCTGGTTCTAATTGAGTATTATCACTGGTAAATTTATAAATAATTCACAGCCAATATATCTATTATTGGTTAATGCACATATTTTTTGAAAGTTAAATTGTACAAAATATGAAGTGAACAATCAATTTTCTTTTGATTGATGTAGTGGTTGCTATTTTGATGTACCATCTATTAATTCTTCCAACATGTTTTTCTGTTTTTATCTTTGGGATTAGTGGTTTCCTTGTCAAATTCTATATTGAACTCTATGTATTTTGCAGTCTCTTAATGATGGAACACCTGATGTCAGGGATGCAGCTTTCTCGGCTTTAGCAGCTGTTGCTAAGGTACTGTCTTAAGGATCTTCATCTGCCAATTTGTCAATGTTTTTGCGTTCTCTGTTGATGTGAATTTAATCGTCTTTGATTCTTTATTTAGATGGTTGGTATGAGGCCTTTAGAGAAGTCCCTGGAAAAGCTGGACGATGTTAGGAAAAAGAAGTTATCTGAGATGATTGTGGGTTCGACAGGGGACCCATCATCCACTGTTCCAAGCTCAGGTTTGGGACTTAATGCTAGTTTTTTTTATTGTGCTTCTGTTGATGCTATTTTTTTGTTACATTCTTCTTAACACGCCTATTCACTACGATGATGTCAGCTGCAGTGCAATCATCTGGGGGAAGTATGCCTGGTACAGAGGTTTGTAATTTTCATTCCAAAATAGCTCTACTGTTTTTTTCAATTATAAAATGCTGGAAAGGGAGAAAGAAACTAATCACATTCATCATTGTGCATAGTCCAATTCTTTAAGAAAAGACTCTGGAAATTATTGGAGAGCTTTCTATACTAGAATTGTTTGCCACTTGTTGTTTTCAAGCACAATATCTGTGAAAGCGGCTAGCGTTTAAGAAAAAAGATTGAGATGACCTACGCACTTCACATTTTTTTCAGATTAGCCTTAACTTTTCTTCTTTATCCTTGATGCAGGCCTCTAGTGGAACACTGGCGAAAAGATCAGCAGCTAGCATGCTTAGTGGAAAGAAGCCTATTAATACAGCTGTAAGTTATTACGAAACCCAGTTCTCTCTCCCTGTTGGCATAATTCCTGCCAAGTAAATTCAGAGCGCCTAAATTTTATTTGCCTACTATTGCATGGTTAATGACTGTTAACTCTCTCTTATCGTTATACTATGTTTCTGATTTTTCAGCCTGCTGGAACGAAGAAAGCTGCCTCTGGTAAATCTGGTACCACCAAGAAAGGTGATGGAGGAGGACAATCAAAAGTTCCCAAGGCTGTGGAACAGGAAGATGTTGAGGTACAGTTGACATGCCTTCCTTTCACTTTCTGTTGTGCCAAAGATTACTATAATGAAAATTCCAAGATATCTTATCTTAACTTTCTTGATACACTTGTTTTTACAGCCTGCGGAAATGAGCTTGGAAGAGATTGAGACCAGATTAGGATCCCTAATACAAGTAGAAACAATTACTCAGATGAAGAGTTCTGTTTGGAAAGAGCGGCTCGAAGGTCATTTGCTTTGTTTGTTTGTGGATGAAACTTGTTGCTTACTTAGCTTTGAATGCATTTTATTATTTAGCACACAGCCTCCCCCTTTCCTATTGTGAGAACCTTTTAAAATATTGGTGTCCTTTGAAATTGTGATTATTCTTCTGATTAAAACATGGGGTTGATTTGTAATTTATAAATTTTTATTGCAGCTATCGTGTCATTCAAAGAGCAGGTTGAAGCACTGAACAACCTTGATTCATCCGTCGAGATTTTGATCCGTTTACTTTGTGTTGTTCCTGGATGGAACGAAAAAAATGTTCAGGTATAAAATTGTTAGCACAAACTTATGTTGTATTATAACTCCTTTGTTGTTAGTTGGATGGATTAGTTAGCTCATTGATGTTGTTGAGCAGGTCCAACAACAAGTTATTGAAATCATTGCACACATAGCTTCGACATCGTCGAAGTTCCCCAAAAAATGTGTTGTGCTTTGCCTATCAGGTCAGAAATCTATGCTATTTTTACTGCATTTATACAACGATAGTATGATTTTCTTGATTACTCTGCTTTTTTAGTCATTGCTTCTTTCTTGCACTTGCTTGCTGCTAGCTAGAATTGTATTCTGATTGGGTCATTTTGGAGATTTAAAAGCTCAGAGTTTTTCATTTCTTCATGTATTTTGGAATGAAATTTATGGGGCTTTCGGATAGAATTATAGTGTTTGAGTTTTTGACAGGTATTACTGAAAGAGTCGCTGACATAAAGACTCGTGCTCAGGCCATGAAATGCCTTACTACTTTTTGTGAAGCTGTGGGTCCAGGGTTTGTTTCTGAGAGGGTAAGCTCATTTTCCTCATTGATAGATATGCTATATGTTATGTATATCACATGGCTGTGTAGGGTGAATTATTTTGCTTTCTTCTGTCTGAGTGTCATGTACTATGAAAAGAGTTCTATGCTGCCCTGACAAAACGGAAGAAATGTTGCTCTCTATCTCTTAATATTTTGTTCCTTCTCTTTTATTGTCCACCCTTCTATTCTGATGCACTCTGTAAAAGATTGTATGAAATACTTTGCTGGTGATACTTATCCTTGGCTAAAATAATAACACTAACTATAGATATGCAAGTGCTTGACTGGGGTAGCAGACCCTGGGAACTGTGTCCACCTGCCATTGTTGCATTGGATTGCAGCTGTTTGTGGACGGGGGTCTGCTTGTGGGATTTCATAGGTGATTTAATAATAATCTCTGTTTTGTAGAGCAGTTAAGGTCTTGAGAACTGAACGCTGGATATAGTTCGCCGAACTTCTCGACTTGCATATACATTTTGTATGGGAAAAGAGTGTAATGATGATACTTAAGTACAATGGAATTAAAGTGCTCAACTATTTGTTATAAGTTAAAGTAGTTTATTTCATGTCAATTGTTGATAATCGAGCATAATAAACTAATATTTGAATTAAGGAAAGAATGTTTCATCTCTGAAAAGGTGAGTTGTAGTATTTGTTTGTTTTCTAATATTGGCAGGCTTGACACTTCATTTTATTTTATATGATTTCTTTCTTTTCATAAACACATTTTTGGTTAATCTTTTTCATTATTTGACTGGTTTCAGATGTATAAAATTATGAAAGAGCACAAGAATCCCAAGGTTCTTAGTGAAGGCCTGTCGTGGATGGTTTCTGCAGTGGAGGACTTTGGTGTTTCTTATATCAAACTGAAGGTGCGTATGCTCATTTGCACAAATTTATAGGAGGAGCTGGATATTGGCGCCCCGTAACGTTATAAAGACAATGGACACGAATATTTTTTTTATCTTAATTTGCCTACACTACCCTCAAATTCTAACCACACCCCATACAATCACACACAATAACACAAACGGAAAAATTGCAGCGGCGACAGAGAGGATAAGAAAGTTGATGTGACGCAGCCTGAACGTAAATTATAAAAACACACAAAGCCTAAATCCGTTGATTCTCAGAATACCCGGAAAGAGACGCACAAAGAATAAAACAACACTCGTTGATTCTTTAAAGAATACTGAGTAATTGTATAAAATAACACAATCCGTTGATTCTGATTGAATATCGGAAATAGTCAAAGAACGAGATAAAATCTCAACTTTTCATATCATAATTCCCCCTTACATGTATCATAAGAGACTCATTAAGTAACCATCATACATGAATCCTAAGAGACGATGGATCCTAAGAGACTTATTAAATAACCACCGTATATGAATCTTAAAGGACTCGTCAAATACTAAATATTATAACCTAGACTCTTTGTATTAAGCTTGAGTCGCAAGACCAAAGTCTTTAAATCATATTGCATAATGATGTCTCCTACGTATGATTCTGCCTTGGCCTATCGAAGCGCCGTCACCTGAAGATTCTACACGATGTTCGAAGAATGGCCGTTCGGATTTGGATACCGAATGCCCCAAGTCACGTCAGCCGTTGATGTCGAACTCCCTAAGTCGCGTTCGACTGTGACGGCTGAACACGGAGTTCAAACGAGGCTTAGGGTGTTCGTAAATCCAGAGGCGAACGCTCCCTTTTACTGTTTGGGAGGTTTTGGGCGGTCGGCCATGGCTTTTTCTGGCAGAGGGTTCTCTCCGCCTCCGCCGCTTTTGAATTTTGTTGTGTGCACGTGTTTTTTTAGTGGCCATAGGTTTGAATTTCTGGGTGCTCTACTGTGGGTGGCATAGTAACAAGTGTGCCCATGGCTTTTTTCCGGCGGTGGTTTGTTGACTGGGGCTGAATTCTTCATGTGTCCCCTCCACCGTGCCGCTGCCTCCGAATTGTGGGGTGTGTGTGTGGGGTTTGTTTTTTAGGGCCAGGGGTAGTTTAGGTTAGGTTTTTCATTTTTTAAAAACAATTTTTATGTTTGGGTGTCTTTATAATGTTACGGGGTGCCAATATCCGCCCCTTAATAGGATTCTTATGATTATTTCTTTCAAAAATAGCATCACAAACACAATATTAAGATCTGACATTTTTTTTAATTGCAGGACTTAATTGATTTCTGCAAGGATATTGGTTTACAATCTAGTGCTGCTGCAACTAGAAATGCTACTGTTAAGCTAATTGGTGTTCTACACAAGTTTGTTGGACCAGGTGATGAAAGTTACCTTTTCGTGTTTTATCATGCTATTCAGATCTTAACATGGATTGACTGCCACCACCCTCCTTGTAGATATTAAGGCGTTCCTCTCAGATGTTAAACCTGCTCTGCTAAGTACTCTGGACGCAGAGTATGAAAAAAATCCATTTGAGGTAAGCTTTGGTTGGCCTTAATTCGCTCTCTTTACAAATCTATTTGGCTTGGCCTTCACCACCTTAATACCATTATCTGCAGGGAGCAGCTGCAGTTCCAAAGAAGACTGTAAAAGTAACTGATTCTACACCATCTGCGGGTGGTGTAGATGGTCTTCCACGTGAAGATATTAGTGAAAAGATCACCCCGACCTTGTTGAAGGGCCTGGAGAGTTCAGACTGGAAGGTATGGTACATAACATCATAGAGAGACATCAATCCTATTATTAACTATTTAGAGTGACTTTAGTCATGCTGACTTTATTTTTGTCCTAGATTCGCTTGGAGTCTATTGAAAGTGTGAATAAAATTTTGGAAGAGGCCAATAAGCGTATTCAACCCACTGGAACTGGTATAGCATCCTACTGGTTTGTCAAAACTTTGGAGTTTTACGAAATGTGTTTTTAACTTAATTTTCTTACTTTCAGGAGAGCTGTTTGGGGCACTACGAAGTCGTTTACATGATAGCAACAAAAACTTGATTATGGCAACATTGACCACAATTGGTGCTCTTGCATCTGCAATGGGACAGCCAGTCGAGAAGTCAAGCAAAGTTCGTATCCGCAATTTGTCATTTCTATAATACTCTGTTAAAGGCATATGTAATTTACATATTGCTGTTCATGCAGGGCATTCTGTCAGATATATTGAAATGCCTTGGTGACAATAAGAAGAACATGCGAGAATGCACTTTAAGCACCTTAGACTCTTGGCTTGCTGCCGCGCATCTTGATAAAATGGTCAACATTTACGCACTTCATCCGATTCCTTTTTCCTCATCTTGGTTTATGTATTTTTAACTTTGTTGTATTTTTTTTCTAGGTCCCTTATGTTACAGCTGCTCTCACGGATGCTAAGGTTGGTGCAGAAGGCCGCAGGGATCTTTTTGATTGGTTGTCAAGACAGCTTGCCGGGTTGGCTGATTTTCCTGATGCTATACAGCTGCTAAAACCCACTGCATCTGCTATGACGGTGCATTCTTCATCAAAGCTAAACTCGTTCATTTATTCTCACTGATTAGCATTTGCCTGTATTTCAGTCTTCTCATGATATTCTTTTGTGTAACTTTCCAGGATAAATCAGCCGATGTTCGTAAAGCTGCTGAAACTTGCTTTAGTGAAATATTGAGGGTTTGTGGACAAGAAATGGTATGTATGTTGCAAAATTTGAGGCTCAGTTAGCCCTTCCCCTCCCCGAATTACTGTTTGATCTATTTTTTCTTTATAATAGGTGTCAAAAAATTTAAGAGATATACAAGGTTCTGCTTTAGCTATTGTTGTTGAAAGACTGAAGCCACATGGGGCTTTTCAAGGTAGTGTTTCATGCCATATACCCAGCCAACTCCCCCAATAAATGAGGGAGTTTCTGTCTTGCAGTCCCATTCCTGAATTGTTATGTTGCTTGTTGGCTTGCAGAAAATTTCGAATCTAGTAGATCAATTTCAGCAAGCACATCATCCAAAAGCACCACAAAGTCTGGAAAATCCAATGGTTATGGTGACCGTGCATCACGTCAAGGAAACAGAGCTGCGCCTTCAGTATGTTTTCATGTGGTTAAATTGCTTAGTTTTTTCACCATAACATATATTTGATTAATATCTTGGTTTTATAGAGAACTGCTCCTACCAAGGGATCAAGACAAGATGCAATCATGTCTGTTCAAGACATCACCATTCAGTCACAAGCTTTGTTCAATATTAAGGACTCAAACAAGGTATGACCATATCAGTAATTGACACGAAACGACATAAAATCTTTAAAACGCTACAGATATGAACTGAGTGATATATGTGCAGGATGATAGAGAGAGAATGGTAGTTCGCAGATTCAAGTTTGAGGAAATACGTTTAGAGCAAATTCAAGATCTTGAGGTTTCTCTTTATTGAGCACTGGTTGCTTAGTTTTCTGTTATCATCTTTGTTCATAGTTAAATTAAATATTGTGAACCCAAAACACATAAACTCATCCTGTTATTGGTTCTTGTCATTAATGGGGCTTAGATACTTGTCAAGCTGAGAACGAATTTTACAGTTTTCAGATATGTTTTTTCTGGAGTTGTTAATAAAGAGGATCGAAGGTCCTAATAAGTCTTAACATCTGGGTGATATAGAGGTGTTTCAAGAAATTATTGCATGTGAAGACTATATTTCTGAGATGTTATTATGTTAGTAATGTTTCTGCATACTTTTTGACAGAATGATGTCATGAGGTACTTTAGAGAGGATTTGCATCGGAGGCTGTTAAGCACTGACTTTAAGAAGCAAGTTGATGGGATTGAGATGCTGCAGAAGGTTCTTTTAGATATAAATTCAATGTTCCTTTAACATGGCATCTGAATGGGCTTTTCGTTTTACATTGCATTCTTGGCATTTCAGGCTCTTCCATCCATGGGAAAGGAGTTCATTGAAGTTTTAGATATACTCTTGAGGTGGTTTGTTTTGAGGTTCTGTGAATCCAATACCTCATGCTTACTAAAGGTATATAATCTTATCAAATTGCCAATAAATGTCGTCAATTGCTCTCTTGTGCCATATCAAATATCACGTTCTTGCACACTGGAGACGTTGGTCTACATTTACCAATTGATGTTATTTTGTTAAATATATTTAATGGAACCTTTGGTCATGTATAAGTATGAGAAAATTAAAATACAAGTAATTGTTTTTAAAATGTTAATTTACATGCCGATTCTATATTTTCTATATTTATTCTGGAGCAGTGCTGACAGATTGAATTAGCCCTATATATATAAAGGATATATCTATCTATATATATTTTTTCTTTTTCCTGATTTGCCTTCATGCGTGTTATTTCAAATCATTGATTAGGTGCTGGAATTTCTTCCTGAACTCCTGGACATGTTGAGGAATGAGGGCTACACAATGACCGAAGCAGAGGCAGCCATTTTTCTTCCTTGCTTGATTGAGAAGGTAGCAGTCGAGCTAACTGGTGTATCAAAGATGCTTCCTTTTGTAGGATATGTTGTCTTAAGTTGTCACATGGCAGCCACTAATTCCTGTGGTAGCTTCAAGCTGGAATAGTTGTGTGTTTCATTTCATTACTATTTTCTGAAATAGTTTGACAATATTTCTTGTAATTTTGTCTGTACATATTTGGTTTTCTTCAACTTGTTACTAATAGTTCACGTTCTGCAGTCTGGACATAACATTGAAAAGCTCCGAGAAAAAATGCGTGAACTGATGAAGCAAATTATTCACACGTATTCTGCTGCAAAAACTTTTCCTTTTATTTTGGAGGGCTTGCGTTCTAGAAACAACAGAACAAGGATTGAGTGTGCTGATCTTGTTGGATTCTTACTGGATAATTATGGAGCTGAGGTATATTTCTTTTTTTTAAATGGTAATAACTGTTTGAACTTTTGATTTATGTACAGTATTGATGTGTTCTTTTCCTTATCAGATAAGCGGGCAGCTAAAATCCTTGCAAATTGTAGCAAGCTTAACTGCTGAACGAGACGGTGATACCAGGAAAGCTGCTCTAAATACTTTGGCTATAGGATATAAGATTCTAGGTGAGTTGTATATCTCCATACTGCAGGCAAATGGCTAGATAACAGCATCATCACAAATATTAATTTTCATGTTTTTTAGTCATTTTCTGTTTGATCATTGTGCAACTAATTTTTGCATAAGGTGATGACATTTGGAGATATGTCGGGAAGCTCACCGAGGCCCAAAGAAGCATGTTAGATGATAGATTTAAGTGGAAGGTTGGTGCATTGTTGTGCTGTTTGCTTTACTTCTGCTTCCCCTACCATAGTTCTTAGGGTTATTTGTATTTTTCAGGCCCGAGAGATGGAGAAGAGGAAGGAAGGCAGGCCAGGGGAAGCTAGAGCTGCCCTAAGGCGTTCAGTGAGAGATAATGGGTATGTTTCTAATCAAAATTCTGTATAAACCTCTGAAAAGGTCTGTATACTCAAAAGGTTACCCACTGGTCTACTCGTCTTCCACATTTTAGTATGAATTCTCATTGAGATTTTTATGATATCAAAAAGGAATTTGGGTGAGATTATTAGAGTTGCTCTAAGGTATTAGTGTTAGGTGAAGTTTTTGTTTAAGAATTTATCAGATTGCAGAGTAAAGCTTTACATGCCGGCAGCCGAGTGTGTCCCCTTCTACAACTGTGTATATTTTCTCCGCAGCACCACTGGTTTTCAACCTTCTCTGACTCTACCATCTCATTTGTTCGTGGACAATAAAAACCGCTCTACTACCAAATACTGACATCCTCGTAACCCTACTGTACTCCAGTGCAGCTACCTGACTGTTTTAAACCTGTCAAAACCTCCGTGTTAAGTGCATTATATATATATATATATATGTAAATGTTCTGACAAAATGATACCGAATAATATTTTGGAAATAGAGTCAGACTAGAGAGAAACTATTGTTAAATATGTGCATTACTCTTGAATGGAAATATATAATTATTGACATGAAATATTACAAAAATCAGTCTAACCATAAAGTCCAGTCCAAGTTTGTCTATTAAGGCAGTAATGCACTCATTACAAGACTTCTTTATTGCTGATTCACTAATTTTTTTGCTCGGTTATTCATAATTCTTTATTGTATAATTGAGAAGAAAAAGAACATATGACCTCATCATTCTTTTGCAGTTTTGCCATTTATTTGCAACTTATTTTCTCATGACCTGCAGATCGGATCCAGCTGAGCAAAGTGGGGAAGTTTCGCGGCCTATGAATGTTCCTATATTCAACCGGTATTTTTTTTACTTGTTTAACACTCACAAACACACTCTTTGTTGGGCACATTATGGTATAATGCTGTTGCTTTTTTGTCATAGTGAGAACTATGGCCATCCTGAAGTTCACACAGATAGAATTCAGATGCCTCAGACTTATACTGCTGTGGGCCCCACAGATTGGAATGAAGCTTTGGATATTATTCAACTTGGTTCCCCCGAGCAGGTTTGTTTTAAGTAGAAGCTTGGAATCTACAAGCGTGGAGGGCAGACAAATTTTGATCTAATAAAAACTTCAGATCTTATTGTATCTTATGTGGTCCAGTATGTAGTGCGTGTGCATTTTTATCGTTCTATCACTGTTTCATTTTAAGATAGTAGGCATCCTAATTGGTCAACAATGCAATGGCACAATAATTTTGGATAGAACATGATAGTCTGTGGCTTAAACTTTGGGGCCAAATGCAAGTAATTAAGACGGAAAATGGAACTGAGAATGACATTGCTCCAAGATTCAGATACTTATTGTGTCTAGAAGTTGAGTCTCTCTGACAAAAAAATATGTTAATTTGTAGGGTTTTCACTGAACTATAATGGACACATTGCTGTGTTGTACTTTTCAGGGGTTTCCTTAACCTGATTTAAATGACATAATTAGTTTTAAATTGTGTATACTATTTTTAACTACCATAAAGCCTATGTACATGCATTACAAAATAAAAGATGTTACTGAACTTCTGCAAAAAACTTGCATGTTATGTTCTTATAGAGCACGCAGTAAGTACTTTCTATTATTTTGACTATATTCAACCAAATGCACGAATGACCCTGATATCTCTATCCTTAATTGTCGACCTTGCTAGCTGTAAATGTCTTAAGTTACTAGATTTTGCTCTCTAAATTATAGTTCTGTCATTTATTAATTGAGTCCTTTATCTGCAGTCTGTTGAAGGAATGAAAGTTGTGTGCCATGAACTGGCGCAAGCAACCGCTGATCCTGATGGCAACACATTGGATGATGTACTGAAGGATGCTGATAGACTTGTTTCATGTTTGGCAAATAAGGTAATTAATTTGTTTTCCACCCTTTTTGTATTCTAGTTATATTCTACCAGACTTCCTTGCTAATACTCTCTCTCTCTCTTAATTGTTACAGGTGGCAAAGACTTTTGACTTTAGTTTAACTGGCGCCTCTTCTAGGTCTTGTAAATATGTCCTGAACACTCTGATGCAGGTAGTGGCTCCACTCTGTTGATTGTACCTGATTCCTACTTTATGAAGCTTAAATTGGAAAATCTCAATTAACCTGTATCAACTGAGTTTGGAAATTGTTACCTGTCTTGGTGCAGACTTTTCAGAACAAGAGACTTGCTTATGCAGTCAAAGAAAGCACCCTTGATAGTCTCATTACAGAACTGTTGCTTTGGCTTTTGGATGAAAGGGTTCCCCAGATGGATGATGGTAGTCAACTTTTGAGAGCTTTGAATGTTTTGATGTTGAAGATTCTGGTAATTCTTTTTATTTATTTTATTTTATTGAAAAAGTTATGCATGAGCATGGGCAGAGGTGTGTACACTTTCTTCATTACAACACTTGTGTTTGCTTCTTTTGAATGACTGGATTCTGATTTCAGGATAATGCCGATCGTACATCATCATTCGCTGTGCTTATAAATCTCTTGCGACCTCTGGATCCATCAAGATGGCCAGCTCCAGCAACAAACGAGTCTCTCATCATCAGAAATCAGAAGTTCTCAGATTTGGTTGTTAAGTGTTTAATCAAACTTACTAAGGTAGTGTCTCTAGAACACTTTTGATTCTGTTTTTAAAAATTAGGATGATTCTTTTTTCATAATACCACTGTGTAGTTTTATTGGTTTGACCAGCATGGATACTTAAATCTGCCCCACTTGAATGTGTTCTAGGTCCTGCAAAATACAATATATGATGTGGACCTTGACCGCATCCTTCAGAGTATCCACGTATATCTACAAGAATTGGGAATGGACGAAATACGCAAGAGGTACTCTCACCTAATTACTAGTTTCAATATCATATTTTCCTTGCCACTATCATGGCCGGTGTGCTGGAATGTGAATTATATCAGTTTTGTTTTTCCTTGATAACTTATTGAAGAGCTGGAGCTGACGACAAACCCCTTCGGATGGTTAAAACTGTTCTGCATGAGCTTGTCAAACTTCGTGGTACTGCCATAAAGGGTCATCTATCCATGGTCCCTATAGACATGCAACCTCAACCTATCATTCTGGCATATATCGATCTTAATCTTCAGGTAGTATTATTTTGTACTTTTGACAATGGTTTGTTTTGTTTAAAAAGACATTCACTCATCCCCTTTCTATTTTTCCTCTCTCTCTTTTTTTTTTTTCAATATAAAAAATTGAGCAGACATTGGCCGCTGCGAGAATGTTAACACCATCTGGGCCCGGTGGGCAAACTCACTGGAGTGACTCAACTGCCAACAACCCAGCACCTGCAGCACACTCGGCTGATTCCCAATTAAAGGTATTATGTGGGTCCAAAGTTTAGTCTCTCACCATATTTCGTATTTTGTTCTCTATTCCCAATTTTTACTTCTTGCCATCTTACTCATAACAGCAAGAATTGGCCGCAATATTTAAGAAAATTGGCGACAAGCAAACTTGCTCGATTGGTCTTTACGAACTATATCGTATAACACAGCTATATCCTCAGGTAATCTCATTTTACATCTCTATTCACATATTCTTTTCATTTCAGAATAGCTTGTAATTGTAACTAATATCTCTATTCGCTCAAACTGTTCCCAGGTTGATATTTTCTCTCAGCTGCAAAATGCCAGCGACGCGTTTCGTACATACATTAGAGATGGTTTGGCCCAGGTCTGCATATCTAGTTTTTTTATTAATCACTTTCCATTGTACATATCTTGTAATAACTGACATTCGTTTTATTAATTTCATTCTTGTGGGCAGATGGAGAGAAATGCGGCCGCCGGAAGGACACCTTCGAGCGTGCCCTTGCCTACCCCACCGCCAGCTGCCCTTAACCTGTCTCCAAGGTTCGGCCCTCTATCCCCTGTAAATAATGCGAACCCATTGAACGATTCGAGAAATATGAACCCAAGATCCGACCCTTCAAATTTCACCCTACCGCCATCGTATGCTGAAAATGATCACCATGTTAATGCTCTCTCTTCGAAAGTGTCCGGTTATGATCAGCTGGGGCTACATCAGAACTTTGACGAGTCGAGAAATGACAGATTACCATCTGGTGGTTAGTTACTTAATGTCATCTAGGAATAATTACAAAAAAAATTATCCAGTAATTTTTAATTTTGAAAAACACCTGACATTTTTTTAAAATATGATTTATTGTTAACTGCAGTCACAAATGGAACATTAGATGCCATTAGGGAAAGAATGAAGAGCATACAGTTAGCAGCTGGTGGAGTGAACCCCGAGCCGAGAAGCCGAACATTAGTACAAGTAAATGGGAACGTCCAAAATCATCCTTCTGCTGGAGAAGGGCAAACTGGTAATCTTATGCAGGGCGGGATACTTCCAATGGACGAGAGGGCGTTATCTGGTCTCCAGGCTCGTATGGAAAGGTTAAAGAGTGGTTCGTTTGATTCTCTGTAGGGTAGACGGGGGCTCAAAAGGGCTTATATTAAGAATGCTTGCTATTCTTTCGTTGTTGCAGTAAGTATTATTATTATTATTATTATTATTATTATTATTATTATTATTATTATTCCGATAAAGATGCTACTAAGCTAAGCTTGTAAATGGCGAGTTTTAACTATTTGGCGGGCTCTCTCCTATATGGTTATCGTTTAATTTTTTGTTTTCAGAGGCATTTGATATCGGATGAATGGATTAAATGACAACGATCTCACTGTGTTGTCAGTTCTAGTTGTATATTGTAGTGGTTGGTCTGAATTTGAGATTGAATTTTGAGATTGTGAGATTGAATTTTGCATGGGTTATATACACGTGCCCCTTGGGTTTCCTTTGTCTCTGTAATTGTTGAATGTTCTGCGCATCTTTATTGCATCTCATAATATTATCAATCTCATTTGTACCATGGTAGCGTTTATATTTATTACACATCCTTGTATATTATTTAGGTTCACGATGCCAGGACCTACGATTACTTTTAATATTATATGTGTGTGTGTGTATATATATATATATATATATATATTAAGACACTAAAATTGAATAATACCTATAACACCTTTAGCCGTCTTTAACTAAAAAAAAAATCGTGTATATGTTTGCACAGAACAGCTACTAATATTAAACTCAGGAAAACCAGTGCAGACTAAGTTGTTTAATGCAAAATCGTGTATATGTTTGCACAGAACAGCAACTAATATTAAACTCAGGAAAACCAGTGCAGACTAAGTTGTTTAATGGAAGTATCTGTATGCCCACCTTATTAAATGATGGGATTCTTGATTGATGTGGACTAATGCCTAATGCTGAATATTAAAATATGAAATTGTTCATGGAAACACTTGGGAAACCAGTTTTATAAGAGGACCATTTTGATCCACTATCCATCCCAATCCATCCGTTTGTTGCCCCAATCAAACTAATAAAGAAAAACAAAAAGTAGTTTTATAATATAAGATCGAATAGACTTACTCTTTTAAATGTAAGGCTTTGGTGCGCGCGCGCACATATATATATATATTATGTGTGAGTGTATATACAATTTGAACTCCAAAAGATCTTCCAACCATCGTATAATCATGATTAATATTTACCGTCAGCGCCAGAGGTAAAGTGTTATAAATCGAGACAAAATCATAAATAACTTATAGCCAGCCCATTATTAAATATCAATTCAAATTATCAATTTGGGTACCAAGTAAACACAAAATTTAAATTTGTGCATTACCAACTTCTTTTATTTTCCTTATAGTAACAGAAAAACAAATAAATAAATGTATGCTCAAACAAACAATGGTTGTTCTCATTTGCCCAGTAAAGAAAAAAGAAACATCTAAAAAATGATTTCATTTTCAGCATAATTCCAACATATTCAGATCGGACCGAGATTAAGTCAAGCCCATTTTATTTTATTATAAATAATAATCCCTACACTCTCACTATACAACAAAACATTTTACCAACCCAATACTAATCAAACACGCCCCTTCACTCTCTTTCACAGTCCCAGATCAGCTTACCACGTTCTATCAAACACGTCACTCCTTTCTCCCAGATCAGCCAAGCACGTTCTTCGATCGCTCTCGATCGTCCGTTTGAACTGGTTTTTCGATCCCCAAATATCACCACCGTTTCACGTTTTGCCAGGTGTACTTTTCTGTCCGTATCAACATCGCCTCACTCCCTCACCAATAAATATAAATAAATAAAGTGTATCTTTGTTTTTTCCTTTTCCTTTTACCTTTTCTTCTTCTCTCTCAACTTGCTGCTATAATTCAGTCTCTATATAAAGGTTCTCTTTTCATACACCATTGCATGCACACACACAATATATATGTATATGCTAAATCACCCCTAGAGTTGTTCAAACTCTTTAGGCCCCTTCTGATGATATCAAGGTATATTCTTTTATTATCAATATTTATGTACATTTCAAATCTCATTCATCGATTATTATTCAAAAAATGCTTATCAGATCTCTGTTTTGCATTTATGGCTATTGTAAAAATTTAGCCTGGGCCTGGGCCGATTTGTGTGAACCGAATTTTGTGATCGAGAGTGACTTAATTAATTAATTAATCAGAGGATATGAGGGGAGCTGTGTTAGTAGCGTTTGCCGCTGCCATTGGCAACTTGTTACAAGGATGGGACAATGCTACTATTGCAGGTGAAATTATTATTTATTATTTATTTTTTTTGGATATCTGATTTTGTGTGAAGATTTATTTTTGTCATTCACAAAATGAAAAATCAGAAAGATCTTGAATAATTCTGAATAAAAAAATTAAAAAAATTCAATTTCAGGATCTGTGCTTTACATCAAAAGAGAATTCGATTTGCAAAGCCAGCCCACTATCGAAGGGCTTATCGTCGCTATGTCCTTAATTGGAGCAACGGTCATCACCACATTCTCCGGCCCGGTATCCGATTGGCTCGGACGGCGTCCGATGCTAATAATCTCGTCCGTTTTGTATTTCGTTAGTGGTTTAGTGATGTTATGGGCCCCCAACGTGTACGTGCTCCTTTTGGGTAGGCTCTTGGATGGGTTCGGAGTCGGGCTTGCGGTCACGCTCGTCCCCGTCTATATATCCGAGACGGCCCCACCGGAAATAAGGGGACTATTGAATACATTTCCTCAGTTTACGGGTTCGGTTGGCATGTTTTTGTCGTACTGCATGGTGTTTGGGATGTCTTTGACCGAATCGCCTAGCTGGCGATTGATGCTCGGGGTGCTTTCGATCCCTTCGATGATCTATTTTGTGCTCGCGTTGCTTTTCTTGCCTGAGTCCCCGAGATGGCTCGTGAGTAAAGGGAGGATGAAAGAGGCCAAGAGAGTGTTACAAAAGATCCGGGGACGCGAGGACGTGTCAGGTATATTTTATTTCGCAGAAATTGATAATGCTGTTTAATGTTATAGTTATAGATACCAAATGACCATACTACCCCTTATTTTTGAGAGGGACTGAGAAATATGAACTAGTTAATGAGATAGATTCTTTTTCTAAATAGCGACAGATAGAACATTTGACTAATTTTCAGATGCGAGGTTTATTTCGTTGTTTTAACTCCCTTTTCATCGGATCGACTCATGATGAGTTCATGATTTGATAAAAGTGTTCATGTATTAACATGTTGGTGCATTGAGAAACTTTTGATGACTAATTTCATTGTAAATCTATTCTTTCGTTTTGTCGAAACATGAAACTCAAGCCTCATTACTGCTTCTAGAATGTAATTCATCAGGTCATAAACGTGAAATCGGGTATAAAGGGCAGTAGTGTCTTTTGAGATTGATATTGGATGATTTGGTATTTCTCCAGGCTATTTGTTCCACGATATTTATTGTTCTACATGTTCAAGAAAAATTTGTACATAATTTCCCATTTCGACCCTTACTCATTCCCCCATATACTTAATTAAGCTTCTTTCTTGAAAAACGGACTAGTTTTAGTATATTTTAAAAAGGGCAGTATACTCATTCACTTACATTTCTCGAATCCCGCGCACAATGCTAAACAACAGATACTGCTAACCGTAGGGATTACAAATTTTGTCATTTAGTTATATGTCTTGGATACAACTATATATTTTCGTTCCTCAACGGGTTTTAATTAATGATTTTTTTTTCCTAATTCGTTGTCTGACAGGTGAAATGGCTTTGTTACTCGAGGGTCTTGGTGTCGGTGGCGAAACATCCATAGAGGAATACATAATCAGCCCAGACAACGACCTCGCCGATCACCACGATCACGCCGTCGAAAAAGATGGCGGCATCAAGCTCTACGGCGCCGAAGAGGGCCAATCCTGGATCGCCAAGCCCGTCGTCGCTGGCCAACAGAGCACCCTTGGCATGGTCTCCCGCCAGGGCAGCATGGCCAACCGCAGCATGCTCATGGACCCCACCGTCGCCCTCTTCGGCAGCGTCCATGAGAAGCTTCCGGAAACCAAAAGCATGCTCATCTCCAATTTTGGCAGCATGTTCAGCGTCCCTGAAGCCACCCACGGCAAGAACGAGCACTGGGACGAGGAGACCCTACAACGAGACCATCATCACGACAACCCGTCTGACGATGGCTCCGGGAACGAGTCTGACGATAACTTGCGGAGCCCGTTGCTTTCCCGCCAGGACACGAATAACCCTGGTGGCGGGGAGCAGGTGAGTAGTGGTATGGGGATAGGTGGCGGTTGGCAGCTGGCGTACAAGAAGGATGAGAAGAGTTCGAGCGGCCTGAAGAGGATATACTTGCACCAGGAGGGTGGGGCCGGGTCGAGGCGCGGGTCGACCATTTCGATGATGGGCGGGGACGAAGGAGGGGAGTTTGTGCACGCGGCGGCGTTGGTGAGCCGGTCGGTGCTGCATGCGGACGATATTATGAGTCATCATTCGATCGAGGCCGCGACGGATGTGAAACCCGCGAAAGGGTCGTCGAGCTGGAGGGAGCTTTGTGAACCGGGGGTTAAGCACGCGTTGGTTGTGGGTGTTGGGCTTCAAATTCTCCAGCAGGTAATAAATAGTCTTTCAGCAGGATTCTATAAAAAATTATTTTCTTTTTCTTTTCGCTTTTAGATTTATTAAATGATTATTTAGAAATTAACTATAAATTTTTGTATCAGTGTAATTGATTTTATAATATTTCTGGGTTTTTATTATTTTGTACTTTAGATTTATTAACTAATTATTAAAAGAAATTATAAGAATTTATTTTATATTTTCTCTAATTCTTTAGTTATATTATTATTATTATTAAAATGATGAGGTGGCAAAACTTGCCGGAAACCACCAAAACAAGACTAATTCTTTCCAAACTGAAATTTCCGGAGAAATGTGTCTTTAAATTGACTCAAACATTAAGTTATGGGGCTAAAATTGATTAATCACATTCGATTGGGACTAAATTTGGTGACTGCCCAAAGTTTTGGGACTAAAATTGATTTTTTTCCCTTGGAAGCTGTATGAAATTATTTTATTTACTCAAATATTACCTGAAATTGCACTTGCTTACACATACATGTACATCATCTTATTTTCGTATATATTGTGTTGATGACTCGTACAGTTTTCCGGGATTAATGGGGTTTTGTACTATACACCTCAAATTCTGGAACAAGCCGGTGTCGGTGTTCTCCTTTCGAATTTGGGCATTGGTTCAGAATCTTCATCTTTTCTTATTAGCGGGCTCACTACATTGTTGATGCTTCCGAGTATTGGTGTTGCGATGAGACTCATGGATATTGCTGGCAGAAGGTAGTAGTAGTAGTAGTAATAATAATAATAATAATAATAATAATAGTGATAATAATAATAATAATAATAATAATAATAATAATAATAATAATAATAATATTTATTCATTCCTTTTTGCCGTGTATCGTTCATGAAAAGTGGTCAGGGTTTACTTTTCTTATTCACAAAAACTTGTGTCAGATCGTGTGACGGAAAGTATTTTCGTAGCTAGTTTTCATCGGATGGAGCCCAAAATTTTAATTTATAATATTTTTGTAATTCTTCCAACTTTATCTAGTGTTTTTCATTTTTAGTTTAAAAAAAAAAATAAAAAATTTAGTGCCTTTTTTTCTTCACGATTTTGTTTGTTTTTTCAATAAAATATCAGTTGCATTTTTTTTTATTTTTTTTTGGGGTCTTTTAATTTTTAGGGTTTTTATTTTTTTGTTTAAAAAAAAAAATCTTTAGAGATTTCTATTTTTTAATTTTAATTTAGTTTTAGTGGACTTGTTCTAACATCAGACGGGGTCTGACAGGAGAGTGTCTCACATATGTTAATAATTACTTTGCTGCAGGTGGCTTTTGCTCTCCACTTTGCCTGTTTTATTGGGATCCCTCATCTTTTTAGTCCTTGGCAACGTTATCGAGCTGGGCCAGGTGATGCATGCTGTAATCTCGACCGTTAGCGTCATAGTTTACTTCTGCTGCTTCGTGATGGGCTTCGGCCCGATCCCCAACATCCTCTGCGCGGAGATATTCCCCACTCGGGTCCGTGGGCTCTGCATCGCGATATGCGCCCTCACGTTTTGGATCGGTGACATCATAGTCACATATTCTCTGCCTGTCATGCTTAACTCGGTAGGCCTCGCTGGCGTTTTCTCCATGTACGCCATTGTGTGCACGATCGCGTGGTTCTTCGTATACTTTAAGGTTCCGGAAACAAAGGGGATGCCGCTAGAAGTTATTACAGAGTTCTTTGCGGTGGGCGCGAAACAAAACACACAGAATTGAGAAGAAAAGTGCATTTTGGGTGTGTTCATCGAATATTTGGGTTTTCTTTTTTCTTCTTCTTTTTGTGGTGCTGATTATTTATCTTCAGATTTTCTAGTGTTGTTCCATTCTTTAGCTATATCTACGTAGGGTTTTCGGGTGATGATATTAATTTAGATCGGCAATTCATGATTTGGATGTTTTTGTGGATATTTTTGCTAATTTCAAGGTTTTGTGAGCTGAGGTGGTGCCATGATTTTCTGCAAATTCTTTTGCCAAATTTTGAGCTCCTCATGCTGTCGTATTCTTTATCACAATTGGGTGGCAGTTTGTTTAATCGCGCCGTGTACGTGTAACAACCATTGCATTTCTAATGCGTATATTATTTCAGACTTCTAATGCGTATAATCACGTTAAACATTATGGTATTAAATAAATAATATTTTTGTGATATTTTTTGGGAGATAAATCACTAAGGACAACATATGTTATTTTTTGTGATATTAAATGATGAATATTTTCATGATATTTCGTGGGAGATTAATTTAATCCATCACCTCATTTTTTTTACAATTTGGACAAAAATGCCTCTCCTTGACTTTCACACACACTCTCCATTGTTATAATTGGTAAAATTGATGGTCGCGGATATACGCTTCTCATTATTTAATTTTTTAGTCGTAATATTTTTTTTAACTAAAATGTCAAAAATACCTCTTAAACTCTATACCACAAAATACATTTCCTTCAATCCATAGTGACTTGAGTAGTAGTGGAGGTTGAAGAAAATGTGTATTTTTTGTGTAGGATTTGAAGGTATTTTTGATATTTTTATAATTTTATTTTATTGAGGTAAATAAATAAATAAAGCGCGTATATTTACACCCGAAATTCAAATTAAGGGTTCTGTTTTTGGATTTGATGATGGTTGCTACTTGTGTGCTTCAGGGATTTTATTCGGTGGCGATTAGGTGACTTTATTTGGGATGTGGTCAGCTTTGGTGCTATTCTTCAAGGTTTTGACAGTTGATTTCAAGTTTATGCATTCAAGTACCGAGTCCAAAGCCAAACTCATCAAGTCTCTTCTCCTTTTGTTTTTGGTCTAGCTTGTTTTAATTTTAGTTTTTATAACTTTTGGTTTGGTTGACTTGAAACGTCATAAAATACTCATGTCGACAATATACAGGTATTTATATGGATTTTAGTAAGCGATCTCAATTTCTAAAAGGTGCAATCCTTATGGGAGGTGGGCGAGCTGTTTTGGAGGGCAGCGACCTAATGCATAGGAGTAACGAGCTCCTATGAGAGGTGGCGAACTCTTATAATATAAATATTACTATACCACCTTGACGTTGAGTGGTAACTCGGTGCTAAGAGCTGGGCTTCATGGATTTTGGGTCTTGACGGGCTAATATGAGCTACTTTATGGGGTCCCGACGGGTTTTTGATTATGTACATGCTTATTGGTGGCTATTATGGCAATTCAACGAGAGTTCTATTATTTATGAAAATTTAACATACAGGAGAAATTCTAATTGTAAGTTGGTTGTGCTATTTATGGTATTATAGTAGGAGAGGCGAACCCTAAATTTGGAATACTTCTCTTATCTATATAAAGAGGACTCATGCCCCATTCTTTTCTTTCTAAGTTGATTTCACATCCTACGTTTTCGAGCTCTCATATCTTACTTTTGGAGCTCTCGCATCTCTTTCAAACACTTTCTAACTTAAGTATCGGAGGGCCTACGTTGGGGCCATCCACCGCCTTGGTTTTGGTTTTGTTTTGCAGGATCTATCAGGTCGCCAGGAGCTCATTGGAGATCTATCAGGTCGCTGTGCATATATCGAAGGTAGATCAGGTCGCTGACTTCACATTCAAGGTCAGTACCCTCTATTATTGAGGCATCAGTCTTTTTGGTCATATCAAGCGCCGTCTGTGGGAAAGAGGGACACCGAGTCCTTGAGTAAAAGGCGTGAGAATTTTCGCAAACAAACCATGAAAGGAAGAGGTATCACACCTCGAAACTTGAATTTTGATGGGGATGCAAGTAAGACAAAGGAAGAAGACAACGGAAAAGAATAAACACCACCGCTAGTGGAAACAGACCAAACAACGACCACACCACCATCTTCACCCGGAAAGCAAAAGGTTAGCACTCTAAGAAATCTTCTCCGCAATAGTACGAAGTCGATTGTAGAGCGGTAAATTTTCCCGAGTCGTGTCTCTCGAGGATAGATATAATCGGCGATAAGTATTTTTAATTAATCTCAATTAAACTAATCTAATCTAAGAAAGTATTAATTATTGGTTTGGTTTTGAGTTTTAATCACTAAACTTGAATTGAAAAGAGAGCTTGAAAAACATTGAGGCAAGGAGAAAGTAATTTAAAACTTGCTTGGAAATAATTAGACTTAATAACACAAATTAAACCTAATTAACAACCTTAATTAAATTAAAACTATCAACTAAGAAAGCTTGTAAATTTATAAGCTAAAAAGGAGGGAAAGTCAAACTTAAATTCAAAAGAAGTAAAATGCATTTAATAGGTAAAAGTCAAATGTTTCAAGAAGGAAAGCTTCATAAATCTTTTAAAGGCTAAGAAAATGTCTAACCAAAAGAAGTAAAAAGCTTCAACTAGCGAGCTTCAATTGAGTTTCTAAGCAAGAAGAAGAACAAGCTCAAATGTTGAAATAGAAATTTGAAAAGTAAGCCAACAACACAACTACTATCTAAAAACTAACACACGATCAAATGAAACAACACAATAACAACTCAATATGAAGAAAAAGGAGAAATACTACCAATATTGCATTCCAACCAAAAGATTCAAATGTGGCTTACAATCTTCAAAACACCAAGAGCAAATTCATAAAATAAAATCCACAAATGAGAGAGATGTCACATTCTCCAACACTTATGAATAACTATTAACTAACTAATTAACTAAGCTAAATTAAACTAACTAACTAGGGATTATATCTAGGGTTTGCAATGGAATAGTGAAAATGAGCTTGGAAGAGATTGAATGGGGTTCAAAATCAGCCAAGGGAGGATAAGGTAGGTGAGGGAAAGTGCTAGCATTTTTATACAAAAACGCAGGGGTAAAAACGTTTAAACGGGTCAAAAATCTGCGTGTCAGTCGATCGACTGCTATGCCCAAAAATTGCAAAACACACTACCGAGCAGTCGATTTCCACGAGGTTTGGTCGACCGACCGATCTTCAGTTGATCGACAGCAAGTCCAGTCGAGCGACTGAGATTCAGTCGATCGACTGTCCTGTCAGTCGATCGACTAACAGGAGCTCCGACTCATTTTTTCATTTCTACTCTAAACATCCGCCGGCTGTCACTCCTCGTTCGCATTGTGTTCCCTTGCTTGCTCGTTCTAATCTGAGTCGAACGGGATGTCCTGAGCGTGCACGGGACCGCTTCGGTCATCCTACGTCCATAAAGACAAAAACGAGTAGAAATAAACGAAAATCCAATGAAAACCGCACAAAAGTTACAAAAACCTAAAACTAATAAAATCGGCCAAAATGACTCCTAATACCCATAAATGCAAGCAATATACATGCAAATGCGACATAAAAAGGTAACAAAAACTATGTACAAAAAGGTACAAATCAAGGGACATCGAGTCCTTGAGCAAAAGGCGTGAGATTTTTCACAAACAAACCATGAAAGGAAGGGGTGTCACACCTTGACACTTGAATTTTGATGGGGACACAAGTAAGACAAAGGAAGAAGACAACGGAAAAGAACAAACACCACCGCTAGTGGAAACAGACTAAACAACGACCACACCACCATCTTCACCCGGAAAGCAAAAGGTGAAGCAGCCAAAAAAAGAGATAAGAAGAAAACTTCGAACGTGATTAAACAAAAAGCCATATACATAGGAACAAAGGAATGAAATGATCTACCAAAAGACAAACCTTGCTATGTCGACAAGGGACTCCTCGAATGCTTGATGGGATTGGTATCTCCAGATAAACAAGGGGAATTGGAGGATACTCTGGCAAGCAAGGCAAGTCGAGGTGATGGTGGAAAAGGAAAAGATGATCAAAAAGATGAAGAATACACGCCAGAGTCATTAACCGCGGTCCAGAAAAGAAGCAGAGAATCCTCACCATGGAGGCCAAGTGATGAGCTGCTTAAAAGTTCAGGAAGACGAAGATATCCGGTGGATTTCATATCATCATCCGATGATGATTATATCGATGATCGGTTACGCATGGATGGGGGGTCGCGTGGTCAATGGGATGAAAGGGAATATGACGATCAAGATGGGTGAATTAAGGGTGAGGGAACGCGGTGAAAATCTTATAAACACCGAATTCGTGAAAAAGAGGAGGACGACAATGATAGTGAGAAACCATTCATGGATTATAGGCCGCGAAGGAGATCTTACAAACACCGAGATCGACGCTATGAAGAGGATGAGGACGATGAAGCGGGGCTAGGTACCCGGGCCTTTAGATACATGCAGAAGGCGTTACTATCTTTGTAGAGACAGATCGCCGGAGCCGGACCTGATGAATCTATAGGACACCCTTTCTCAGAAAAGATATTAAGAGCAGCACTACCTCGCGGTTACAAAGCATTAGAGTCTCAGTATGACAGGTTGTCCGACCCCACGCGGTATGTGAAGGGTTTCGAAAATGAGGCGGTACTAAGACAGTACACGGAAGCTGTAGCATGTCGAGCCTTTTTATCCACGTTACGGGGAATAGCACAAGACTGGTTCCACCAGAAAAAATCACTAGCTTCCAAGTCATGAAGGCATCATTTTTAAAGCATTTTCCTAGCGCTAAGTAGCACACAAAAACCGCACGATCTCTTTTCGCAATGGTACAACAGCCCGGGGAAGTTTAAAATATTATGCCAATCGATTTACCAGGCTACTCTAGGAGTACCAACAGCCACCGATGAGATGAAGAGATGAAGGCTGGAGCACTTCAGCAAGGGTTAAGAAGGGAAGATTTACGTAAATCTCTGGCGAAGCAACCTGCACGAACATATGATGAGGTCTTGGATAGGTGCGATAAATATATACAGGTGGAGCAAACTGAGGATGAATTTAGATTGCGTTTTGGGGTCGAGGTCGCAGACTCAGAAAAGGTTATATCTAAGGGGTCAGAGCCTAGGAGGGAACCAAGACGAACTGTTCGAGGACTCTTGAACAGTGGCGCAGATAGTGGAGTGGCAACTAGAACTAATATGAGAGAATGGAGAGAAGAAGATTTCACCCCTTGATATATCCACAAGCGAAGGTGTTTACAATCATGGAGCAACAGCTACCCGATGACGTCTGATGGCCAGAAAGCTATACGTGCCCTCCCACTAACCCAAAATCTGAGTTCTTTTACAAGTTCCACAATAATTATGGACACTCTACTGAGCGCTGAAGGCATTTGCGCGAGGAGATTAAAAGGCTCATTGATGTGGCCTGAATAGCTAGACCTGGTTTGGGTAGACCTGAGTTGAGATTACAAAAGAGAAGACCAGGAGGAAACGTCAGCCCTGTCCTTGAGAAGACCTGGCCTGGTCCTCCATCCAGAAGAAGCTAGAGACATAGAGAGAGCAGAATTGCCTCAGCCGAGGAATTATCCTGATTTGGATGATCACATGTCAGCCTTGTCCTTGAGAAGATCTGGCCTGGTCCTCCCAGAAGAAGCTAGAGACACAGCGAGAGCAGGATCGCCTCAGCCAAAGAATTATCCCGATCTGGATGATCACAGGTCAGCCTTGTCCTTGAGAAGACCTAACCTGGTCCTCCCAGAAGGGGACAACTGGGACCGCTTGTCCCAAATTAGTTGCATAACGGCCCTTGATTTGCGGCCTTTGTTTCCGAGATCTCGGATGAGGTTCCCATTGGGAAAACTATAAATACCTCAGCCTCAAGGCTGAGAGAGGTATGTCATTCTTGTGCATTCTTTTCCTTGCGCACTAAAACACTCCATAACGCTTATCTGACTTAAGCATCGGAGAGGTTTCCACCAGAAAACCTCCGGTGGTCCTTTTCTGACGGGTTTCTGGGTGCAGGTCAGGCTTACACAAGGCAAAGGTTCAGTTCCAGGCGTAGTCAAGTTTTCTGGGTGAAACACTCATCAAAGCAGGACACCTGAAGGAGGTCATATACAGGGATAGAAAACTACGAGAACTAGCACAACAACTACCCCCCACCACCTCTGAACCAGACCGGGAGACAACCACAACAAGGAGGTCAAAAATGGAATGAACAAAGAAGGACAAGGGGAGATAATAAAGGAAGGATTAACATGATTTCATGAGGGCCCACGGATGGAGATACAAAAAATGCACGAAAAAGACATGCTAAAGCAGCTCGCCCTGAGCCATATGAGGTCGCTGTTATTAATAGGCGACCCCCGACCTCGGGACCGATAATCTCGTTTAGCCCTGATGAATGGTGCGGCCTGCAGATAGAACATAACGATGCACTGATGATTGAAGTTGAGATAATAGGGTACGAAGTTGGAAGGGTGTTTGTAGACAATGGGAGCTTAGTCAACATCATATACCGGCAATGTCTGGGAGGTGGACGAGCTATTTTGGAGGACAGCGACCTAATGCATAGGAGTGGCGAGCTCCTATGCGAGGTGGCGATCTCTAATGATATAATTATTACTATACCAGCTCGGCGCTGAGTGGTAGCTCAGTGCTAAGAGCTGGGCTTCATGGATTTTGGGCCTTGACGGGCTAATATGAGCTACTCTATGGGGTCCCGACGAGTTTTTAATTATAGATATAGTTATTGGCCCATGGCTATTATGGTAATTCAACGAGAGTTCTATTATTTATGAGAACTTAACATACAGGAGGAATCTTAATTCTAAGTAGGTCGTGTTATTTATGGTATTACAGTAGGAGAGGGGAACCTTAGATTGAGAATACTTCTCTTATCTATATAAAGAGGACTCAGGCTTCATTCTTTTCTCTCTAAGTTGATTTCACATCCTACGTTTTTGAGCTCTCATATCTTACTTTTGAATCTCTCGCATCTCTCTCAAACACTCTCTAACTTAAGCATCGGAGGGCCTACACCGGAGCCGTCCACCGCCTTGGCTTGGGTTTTGTTTTGCAGGATCTATCAGGTCGCCAGGAGCTCCTTGGATATCTATCAGGTCGTTGCGCATATATTGAAGGTAGATCAGGTCGCTGACTTCACATTCATGGTTAGTACCCTTTATTCTTGAGGCACCAATCATCAAGTCTCTTCTCCTTTTGTTTTTGGTCTAGCTTGTGTTTTGATTTTAGTTTTTATAACTTTTGGTTTGGTTGACTAATCATATAATTGTATTTGTCTTCTTTTTTTAGTCTGATGTTTAGGCTTTGGTTAATCATTGGTTCTCTTGGTCTGGATTGTTAGCTACTTGAGGTTTGGTTTCTTCGATTTTCGATTGTAAATAATCTGAGTTTTAATATAAATATAATTATATCATTTTTGCCGAAGAAGAGAAAAACAGAACTCAATCATGAATTGGTTCTGAAAATGAGTTTGAAACATGGTGACTTGGAGTTCATATTTGGGTTTGGATGGGCTAAGATTGAAATTGGTCATAACAAGGTTGATGGTCCCGATTGAAAAACACAAGGTTGACTGTAATGATTTTTTATTAGTTGGATATGTTTTGAAAATATAATTGTTGTAATGTGCTATGATATACTAATATAAATCTTGTATGGAATAATTTTATTAATGATTGTAGTAATTTTTTTATTGGTTGGGTATTCTTTCATAACATAATTATTGTAACGTACTATGATTATTATGTTACAAGAAATAGTTTGTGTGAGTTGGTAATTATTAAAAAGATCGTAGATCATGGACTCATATATAAAAATTCTCATGAGTTCCATTCAAAGATTGTCTAAGAATGATGAGACAGAGGGCATAGATCATGCGTTATATAGAAGCATGATTGGGAGTTTACCTTTTTTGACTGCCAATCATCCTAATATTATATATATTATTTGTGTCTGTGCTCGTTATCAAGCCAATCATATGATCACTCATTTAAAAGTTGTTAAACATATCATTTGGTACATAGGTGGTACAACTGATTTAGAAGTTTGATTTACTAAAGACATAATACTACTTCTGGTCTAAGTAACTTCGATGGGCATGTGATGTTACAGATAGAAAAAGTACTACGGGTGCTTATTTTAACCTATTAAAAGTCTTGTTTCATGGTTTAGTCATAAGAAAAACTGTGTCTCATTTTCAACCGCCAAATCTGAATATGTGGTTGTAGGTAGTTGTTCCTAATTATTGTGGATGAATGAAATGATTGAATATTATGATTTACACAGTGACACTCTAACCATTCTATGTGATAAATCTAGTGCGACTGACATTTCAAGGAATCCAGTTCATCATTCTCGTACATAACACATTGGTATTCGACTCCATTTTATACGAAACTTGGTTGAGAGAGGCACTATTCATGTGGAGTATGTCAAAACCAAAAATCAGCTTGTAGACATTTTTGTCCAAGGCATTATATTATGAGAAACTTTTCTCTTTGAGAAGATCTCTCAATAAGTACTATATTTGAATGTGAGTCTGCATGTCACGACATCTACCCTCACATTTATCGTAATCTATGTATATTGCATTTTTTTACTTATATTTTATCTATTTAAGTTGTTAGACATATCTTGCAAAGTGTCTCAACTGTAGTTGATGATTTTCTATATAGCGTTGGTGGAAGGATAGAAAGTCTCAAAAATTAAAATGTGGTTTGTTTATTGCAGAAACACATGTTGCTCTCAAAAGCACAATATCGATATCTTGACAAATGCAATAAGTCCTGAGCCATCCTAAAAGGGGTGAGAGTTTTTGCTAATTCAGATCAATGGTCAATGAGATCTAATGAGATGAGTTTTGCTTATTCATCAATAATCAATGCGAATGCGAGGTTTAGTTTTGTTGCTCGATAAAGCTGAGGTACTATCTACTCCCGAACATAATATACCAAGTCTGTTTAGTTTTCTCCAGGCCAAGAACTTAGAATTCATTGATCTTGCTAATGAATGTCATCCCGGATGACATTCACATTCGGAATTACATCTCGAGTAGTAGAACTTATTTGTTTTATTCTTTGTGTGAAGATTCTCCTTTTCACATTTTAGACAAAAATCTTTCAGGACATAATAAGTTGGCTTCTTGTTGATCTTCGGGTCATAACATACAAGTGAGTATATGAAGTTCTTCTCTTTATGGAAGATTTGATGTTGTTGAAATTTTCGTGTAGAGTTATACACGAGAGTGATGGTTTGAAAGGTGGGATCTTGTGAGAAACTTAGACTTTCATGTGTTATGGTAATGTGGATTTAAAGTTAGTTATTTTTCCTTAATAAAATTATGATTATCATGTTTTTGGGATTTTATCCTAGATATTATTGCCTTTTAGAGTTGTTTAAAATATAGTATATTCTAGATTTGTTTTATTAGGATTCTTGGGCTTCTTAAGCTTTAATGTGTGTGTATAGACATACACACGTCTTTTTCACGCCACACGCACGCTTATTTGTTTATAAATTTTATGTGCATTGTGAGCTCTCTTCTCTATCTTCTTTTGGTTGGTGTGACTCTTTAATTGACCAATTTCTTGAAAGCATAGATAAGTTATTTCACGTGTCAAATCAATTTTTATAAGTTCATTCAAAAGTTCTTCATCCCCTACATCTGATGCCAACCCACATGCACCGCTGCCGCACATGCAAATTCACTAGTTCCATTGTCGTCTTCCATGTTGTTTCATCCGCAAATAGATCCACTGTACATGATGCACTGGCAGATGTGACGCCATCTGGGGTTACATCTGAATCCAGAGTATCATTACCTACATTTTATTCACTGCCATTTTCCAGTCATCGAGACCTTTTGCAGCATTGTTCCCTGGTAATAAAGGGAACGAGGGGGATGTCAAGAATTCTCTGAACTTTAGGCTCAACCATGAATCTCTCAAGCCCTATTGTATGCCATATTCATGCATGTCTAAACGCCTCCAAGGCTACGAACCTGATACTTTTGAGTCCTTCGACTCTGATTTTAGAGTCTCTAAGAAGGGAGATTTTGGTTCCAAGAAGCACACACACAAAAAAAAAAAGATTGTTGGATTTCGAAGAAAGGGGGATATGTTGCAACCGATGTGATTGTAGATGTTTTGGCTGATGTCGCTAACATTCCAGATCTGACTTATCTAATTCTTCTTACATCCATGGCGACATTATATTTGATTTTTCTATAGGGTTTTTTGATGATTATGATCTGGAAACCTCATAATTCTTTGTGGCTCATCGCACTTGCTCTGCCTCTCCTTCGATATCTGATCCCCTTGATGATGATATTGAATCTACCAGTCCTACACTTTTGCATATCCATCAAAGCAAAAACAATTATCTTTGGTCCTTCGTGCTCTCGGCCTATTCCTTTTTCCGATATCTCAAGCGATGAGTATATATTAATTGGGGATGATTGTGGACCTCTCACACCTACAAACGATGTTGTTGACAACTTTACATGTGACACTAATCAAGTTAATCCTATTTTTTGGTGATGATGCCGATGATGTTGTTGTTGATGTTTCTAGAGATGCGGTGCCATCCATACCCCCATTTGGCTCAAATTGTAATTTGAGTAATGCCTATTCTAAGTTTTTTTACTCAGACTGCTTATAATCGATATTGAGTTGTTGGCATTTGGTAATCTCTCTCTCGTATACTTTGAACAATCAGTGGTGTGTGACTGTTACTCTAACTTGAGTGCTGAGTTATGCGACTTCTCCAAGACTCTTGACTGTAGTAAGGACCCTATGTCGGGTTACTATAATAAGATGTCAAAGTATTTGATGAGTGACTTACGTACAAGTGTTCTACTCAATTTGTGTCATCTCATCTATCATCTCTATTTAGATTTTTGCACAAGATCTACTGTTGTAATTGGTCTCCGATGTCAAATAATTCAAAGGTTATCAAGTTCAATGCTCGCTGTTTCGCCCTGAAAATTACACCAATGACACCTGCTTCCTTCCCCGAGAATCTTGACCTGCTCCAAAAAAGACACATTAGAAAGGACTATCGGGGGGTTTCAGGCGGAAACCTCTCCGATGCTTAAGTCAGTTAAGCGTTTAGGACCAGAATAAGCAAAATCATGAGAAAAAAATGCTCAGAATGCCCTACCTTTTCCAGCCTTAAGGCTGAGATATTTATAACCCTCACTAGGTTGCTTTTCCGGGATCTCGGAAATAGAAACCCGCGAATCTTGGGCCATTACTTGGAACAACCTGACCAGGTTATTCCCACTGAGAGGAGAACTGGTCCAAAGGTTTCCTCGCATGAGGTCAGTCAATTATTTCCTTGGATCCCTGACCTGATCTACCTGAAGCTTTATCCAGGAACACAAGTCAGGTCATGTCCAGTTCTTTCAAGCTAGGTCTATCTTTTCTCCTCTTCTTTGTGGCATCGGCTCAGTTCGTCCCAATCAGGTCTATCCAATCTGATATCGTGCCTTGTTACCAGATCAGGTCACATCAATCAATCCCCCCCTGAATGGTTGGAATGAACTGTGACGTTTCATTCTTAATCACCGCAGTTGAGATTCCTCACACGTCTTCAGGTAATGCATCCTGACACGCATTGAATGCGCGAATCCCGATAAATCCTCCTGCTCAGATTAAGTCGTACCCCTCTAGGATGAATTGTAACGCCTCGTATCCCACCCAAAGGTTGGGATCCGCAACACGTCTCTTCGGGTACTGTACTCTGACACGCATTAAATGCACAAATCCTCATTTTCCAAAAATCAATTTTTCAAAACATATCTCGTCCTCTTCTTTCACGATTCACTTTCCTCATTCTCGCCAAGCAACCGTCTCTCTCAAAACTCGAAGCTCTCTCTTCTCCGAAACCAGGTACTTTTCCGACCTCCTTCATATTTTCCGATCATGTCTACTCAGTCATCCCCCTCGTCTTCTTCTATTCATTTAACTACTTCTTCTTCATCGGAGACCTTATCCCTGTCCTCTTCTGATGATCGGAATCCTCCGATTCCAGGCCACTTGGATAACGTAGTGTCCATTCTCAGTAATAGAATTGTGGAGGGGTTAAGGGCCAAATTCCAGATTCCTAATGCTTTCTCCCTAGTTAACCCTGACGCCGGTCAGGTGGCCTATTAGCCACCAGAAGATCACCTGACTTTCTTTGTAGACCAGTTCCAAGTCGGGCTACGTCTTCCTGTCCACCCTTTCATCTTGTCTGTGTACAGGATGTACCGGATTCTGGTACATCAATTTGTGCCCAATGATTTTCGTATTATCATAGGGTCCCACTTTGCGGCCCATTTCCTTGGGCTTATCCCTACAACCCAATTGCTTTATTCATTATTCTAGGCCAAGAGCGCATCCTCTGGATTTTTCTATCTCACCGCCAGGGGTGGCGTTCGATATTTAATAGGCAACCCCTCCTCAAACAAGGCCTGGAGGAAAATACTTTTTTGTCCACTACTCGGGTGATTGGGGTTTTCCCGCCAAATCCTTTACTGCTCTCCCCACTCAAGCTCAGCTGACCCGAGGAGATCGATCTCCTTCCTTGCAAAACATCATCTCAACCTTAAGCCACAACATCTTCAATTTGACCAAACTCCTTTCCCCTACCATCCTGAACTTCTTCAATTCCATGGAGGAGTTCGGACCTCTGGCCCCCGAGATCGGTATACAAAGGAGCTTTTCCAGCTCTCCCCTCCTCTTCTCCTTCTCCTTCTTCCTCTTTTTTTTTTATTTTTTATTTTCATTTTTGGTAATTGATCCAGCTCTTATATTTTTGTTAATCTGTATTTTTTTTTGCAGTCACGATGATGAGGAAATTGCTGGAGGCCCATCAATAACAAACCGCCACTCCCTCAAGGTCAAAGCCCCCTACATAGTTAACTGTTGGATCGGAAGGGGAAACCCGATCTGGAAAGGCGGCTGCTCTAGCAGGGACATCCCGTCCTGAGGTGGACCTATCGGTCCAACCTGACTCGGGGGAGGAGCAAGCGCCTCTCTCCCAAAAGCGCACCAGGACCGGCAAAGAGGCGGAGCCAAAGGTGATAAACCCCAACCCGATGCTATTCACCATGCTTCGATCCTGAACTGCTCTAGGGATGTGTCCATCCAGCTCATCTAGGGACAGTGCCTTGTTTCTGATCATCGTAACCTGGATAAGTGGTCCGATCCTGAAATGATCGAATCTCTTTGCCAGGATGAGGCAAGGGTAATTATCCTCCTTCTTCTCCCCTATTTCTCTTTTTTCTCTTTTCCTTCTTCTTACCGTTTCTCGTTAGGCTACGGCTAAGATCCGTCTTGGTCGCCCGCGCCAGGGGCGCTCTGATAAACGCTGACCTGGCCAAGGAGCATGCCCTGCTGAAGGATAAGGAGAGGAGGTTGGTGATGCTGTGCAAGGAGAGGGGTGGTGGTGGTGGTGGTGGGGTGGGGGTGGGTGGTGGGGAATAAATAAGCTTAAGTCTGATCTGCAGGCTGCCTAGGAGGAGAGGAAAAAGGAGCAAGCTGAGGCGTCAAGACAGATCGAGGTAGCTTCGGCCCAAGGTCGGGAAGAGGGAAGGATGGAGTTCCTTAACTCTGAGGAAGGGCTCAAGATGATCCAAACCACTAGGGAGGCCACCCAACATGCCTTCTTGCATTCCTAGGCCCTCTACAGACTTCTCGTCCCGGAGGCCATGGTGTATTACTACCTTGGCCTGGATGTTTACAAGAAGTGGTCCAAGGAGAATCCTTTCGCTCCCTTCAACCGAAGCCAGATGATCCAGGGAGATTATGAGCCTACCAGCTTTGTTTACGCAGCTGAGGAGGACCGCCTGCACAGACTTGGGGCTCCCGAGTTTGCCGAGCATATCCTCCAGCTATTTCATGCTCCAGCTCAGGTGTCTTCTTCTCGCCCAGGTTAGGATGTGACTTTAGCGCTGGCTGCTCCTACCTACTCCCCAACCTTTGTTGATCTGGGCGAGCTACCTGGCGGGGTGTCACCAAGTAACCTTCCCTAAGATAGCGCCAGGGAATTTGAGCAGCCGACGGGAGAGCTGACTACCCAAGACTATGATGATGTAAACTAGGTTGTTTTTGCCTGTGTGGCTGATCTCTATTTTTAGTTTGAACAATATTTTGTTTTGTTTCTATTTTTCATGTTTATGCTTAGGGTTTCTGGGAATCCAGGAAACCATAGTACTATCTATGCTTTCTCCTTATCTATAAAATCCATTTCTCTTTTGCATATTTTTCATCATATCATGGCCTCTCATTCCTTTTCCGAAGAGATCGATAATTTGAAAAAGAGAAACCTTGCTTTCTTTAATGAAAACTTTCATCTTTTTGAAGAAAATGCCCAACTGTGTGAAAACTTTCCCAATTAATCAAATTCCTGGAAGGAAAAAAGGCAGAAGAAACGCCATTACAAGCGTGAATGGGCGGAGCTCCTCCAGCTCAACCTTCAACTCCAGGAGGAAAAAGCTGATCTGCTCGAGTTAGTGTGTCGACTGAACACCGCCGCTGACGAGGCTCACTCTGCCACCGAGCGTGCAAATAGGTATCATCAACGTCTTCACGAGACTGAGCACGAGTTGTGGCGTATTTGCCGGGTTTTAGCTTCTTGAGCGAATAAAATTCGATGTGCTTTTACTCTTGATCTTTTTAATATATGTATCTCTTACGATTAAACCAGGAAAAAAATCTGTTCCCCCGTGTCTTGATCTAGCACCTTAAGGTACATACCTTAATCTGTCAGCCAGGCCAGGCTTGAGATTTCTACTCCTTTGCCAAAATTTTGGGGCTCATGCTCTTAACTGTCAATCAGGTCGGGTTTGATATGTCCCTTCTTTTAGCCAATCAGGGCTAAGTATTGTGCTGGCCATCAGGTCAGGCTTGGGGGTATAGCCAATCAGGGCTAACACTGTACTGACAATCAGGTCAGGTTTTAGGGCATCCGCCCTTAGCCAATCAGAGCTAAAATGGTACTGACAACCAGATCAGGTTTTGAGGCATCCGCCCTTAAAATCAAGGCTAAAATTGTACTGTCAATCAGTTCAAGTCTTAGGGCATCCGCCCTTAGCCAGTCACGGCTAAATTTTTTACTGACAATCAGGTCACGTCTTTGGGGCGTCCGCCCTTAGCCAACCAGGGCTAAAATTGTACTGACAATCACGTAAGGTCTTTGGGGCACCCGCCTTAGCCAATCACAGGGCTAAAATTATATTGACAATCAGGTCAGGTCTTTGGGCATCCGCCCTTAGCCAATCAGGGCTAAATTGTACTGACAACCAGGTCAGGTCTTCGGGCATCCGCCCTTAGCCAATCAGGGCTAAAATTTTTATCGATGATCAGGTTAGATTGCCAATAAACATGGATAAATTCAAACCACGATTTATATAAAAAAAATCCTATGCATTAACATTACACATAATATTTTCGTAAGTTCGTTACATTCCATGATCGTGGTACTATAACTCCGTCCGTCTGCTCCAATTTATAAGTCCCTCCTGCAAGAACTTTCGTGACCCTATATGGTCCTTGACTAGTAGCATCTAGCTTCCCCTTGGTCTTCCCCAAGTCAGCTCTGCGCAAGACCAGTTCTCCTATCTGGAAATGCCGTTTTACTACTGACTTATTACGTAATAAATTCAAGGACTTATATCGTATCCTTGTTTATTCATCATCATTTTTTTTATTTTTTATCTTTCTTTCTTTTTTTATATAATACAAAGAGGGTACAAATCTCCGATCACTTATTGCTACTAGTAACTTACACATATTTTCGATGGAGCACATGGAGCAATTGACGACTCCAAAATAAAAAACAAAAATCCTATAGAGAGTGTTTGATGACATGGCTAGTTGAGGCACTAGTTCTAAACTGAGCTCAAGGATAGCACGAAGCTAAAGCCGAACAAGTTTCCAACATATCAAATTACCTAAGTACACTAAATCCGATCGAGATTCTAAACTTCCTAAACAAATCATCAAAGCCGCGTCACTTCGCCAAGGTTTCAAGAAATATAACACACATACTTCTCGAATTATCACAAGCAAGAATACAAACAATCTTAAAATCCTAAGGAGAACTCTAACCACCCCACACTTAAAACCTAACAATGTCCTCATTGCAAATTAAGCTAGAAAAATGGTAAAAAGTGTAAGGGAAAAGAAAACTCCCCTATTTCGAGCTTGTGATGATGATTCGATCGTGCATAAGTCCTCTTCCGGTAGTCGAGGCATGCGATCTACAAGAAATGAACAAAAAGGGGATTGAAAAAACAAGTATGTACAAAAAGGTGAAAATCTTTTTTTGGATTTCTCGAAATTTCTATTTTGTGTGGATTTTTTTTGACTTTCTTCTTCTTTTTTTTTTAAAATTGGGTTGCCTCCCAATAAGCGCTACTTTAACGTCTATAGCTCGATGATCTTTACGAGTGATGCTATCCGGGATCCAAGAAGAGGTGGCGATCATGCCACGTCTTGGTGTTCTTTAGAAGACACACCGGGTGACAAAAATCACCAAGGCGGGTAAGTCGAGTAAGCCGGAAGATCAAAACAACAAAAGAGAGGGCTTGCTTCGGAGGTAGGGAGAGTGAGTAGTCGACCACCAAAACTTGATCGTCACAAAATTGGTCGACGTACTCCGTCATCTCCTCGACCTCCATCTACTCTCTCTCAACTTTAGAAGTAGTCATAGTCGGGCTCAAAAGAGTAGGATCCAACGCATCCCCCACTACCTCTTCCACCTCCTCTTGTTCAAGTAGACATAAGGCATCGGGTGGTGGTAAAAGAGGCTTGAGTATCTCCACATCCTCCAAAATCGGCACGACTTCATCATCCTCACAAGGAGCAAGTAATATCAACACTCCAAGTGCCATTGGAATTCCCAAAGGAGACTCCCCCTCACATTCCTTTACGACATCTTCAAAAAGCACGAGAGGGGTAAGACCGACTTCCAACCCTTTCTCCTCACCCACTAACTCCACCTTCTTGCACACCTCTTCCAAAAGACCGTCAAAGCTTGAATTACCATCAACAAAGGTGGGATCCACCACATCAAAGGTGGGCATCTCGTCAAGACGAGGTTGTTTGAGATCATCCACATCATTGGAAATTTGCTCAATTTGAGTCTCCGTGCGACCAAGGCGTTCATTCGTTTGTCGAACCGCATCCACGAGCTCGGCTAAAAGAGACTCTAAGTTCGAGGGTTAGGACATAGACAAATCTTGAGAAAAGGTGGTGTAAGGATCATCTCTCAAAGTATACGAACTTGAGGTGGGTAGGTTTTAAAAGTCGTAGCTCGAAGAATAAAAACCATAGATTGATGGAGCATACGAGTCAACGTTTGGGTAAGAAGAAGGCGGGTCGGGTGGAGCATATGGATCGCCAAAACCCGAATCATAAGAATCACTAGGCGGTGCATACGGATCCATGCTCAGGTTATGGGAATGTGAAACTGGTGGAGAATATGAAGGTCTTGGGCCAGAATAATCAAAAGAGTGGACCCATTCTCGACCACTTGAAGCATACGGGTCATCATAAATCAAGGGGACCCGATAGCTTGGAGGAGTGGTGTACGAATTTGGATAATCGGGAGTTTGTATGTAAGGGTCATCATATGGAAAACTAGCTCGGTAGTTTTCCATCTTCGGTCGGATCAGTCTAGTGGACCGTGAGGTGATGATGCAAGCCCAAAAAATACTCGTGGAGGAGGCATCCTTTGATCGTCGTGTGTGAGGGCGGGCGGCATCAGATTCTCAAATGAGTCGGTCATCGTTCTTTCTCATTCGAGCGATCGCCTACCTTGCATACACAACACTCAACAAAGGATTACGGCCATCGAATGTAAAACAAAAACATCTAATCTAACTACTAACTAAGATAAGAAGAAAAGTAATTAAGAACACCATTAGACTTAATCTATCCCCGGCAACGGCGCTAAAATTTTATCGAAGACTTCCTAAAATCTTGTTTAGAAATCATCTCCGCAATAGTACGAAATTGATTGTAGAGCGGTGAGTTATTTCTGAGTCATGTCTCTCAAGGATAGATATTATTGGAAATCTTTTTTTTACTTAATCTCTTGTTAAGCTCAATTAAAACTAATCTAATCTAAGAAAGCAATAAGTCATTGGTTTGGGTTGAGTTTTTATGCTAAAACTTGAATTGAAATGAAAGCTTGAAATTACTAACTAATGAGAAGGTTAATGAACACTAAAAGCTTACTTGAAAATGATTAATTTTAATGAAACTAATTAAACACTAACTAAAAGCCTTAAGTAAATTAAAACTACTAAATTAGAGAAAGCTTGTAAATTTTGAAAGATGAAATGGAGGGAAAGTCAAAGCTTAAAATTCAAAAGAAGTTAAAGAGAAATAAATGGGAAAATGCCAAATTGATTAAAGAAGAAATCCCCTTATGTCTTTCAAACACCAAGGGTTTGTTTAGACAAAAGGGGTAAAAAGCTTCAAAACTATGATACAATGGAGTTTTGCAAGAAGAATTTTAAAAAGCAGCACACAAGCAATAGAACCTACACTTGAGAATTTGAAATGCAATGAAGCACAACATAAGCTAAGATTTAATAACCAACACACAACAATAACAATTAATCAAGAGCAACACAATAGAGAATAGAATGAATACTACCAACATTACTCCAAAAAAGTGCTTCAAAGTCTAGCTTACAATCTTCAAAATACAAGAACAACTTAAACAAAACAAGAACCACAAATGAAGGAGGTGTCACCTTCTCCAACACTTGCTAAGAACAACTACTAAAACTAACTATGCTAAAACTACTCTAAGGACTGTGAACTAGGGTTTATTATGCAAAGGAATGGTAAAATGGCTTGGAAGAGATGGAACAAGTCCAGACTCAACCAAGGAAGGATAGGGTTGGTGTAGAAAGGGCTGGGGTATATATATAAAGACACAGGGGTAAGATCATCAAAACGGGTTAAAAATTACAAAATTTCCTGCATCTCAGTCGACCGACTGCTTCATCCTCAAAACGTCCAGCTTCTACCGAGCAGTCGATTTGGACTGGTTCAGTCGATCGACTAGACTAGCAGTCGAGCGACTGCATGCCAGTCGATTGACTGGCATGGCTGCTCCCGGCTTAGTTTTTCCCATTCTCCGCTCTAGACATTCGCCGGTTGTCGTTCCTTGTTCGCGCTATGTTCCCTTGCTTGTCCATTCCATAGCGAGTCGAATGGAATTCCCTAAGCGTGCACGGGTCCCGCTTGGTCATTCTACGGCAAAAATATAAAAATGAGTGAAAAACTACAAAAATATAATAAAAACCGCGTAAATAATACAAAAACCTAAAACTAACAAAAATGGCCTAATCGACTTCTAACACCCATAAATGCAAGCAAAACACATGCAAACACGACACAAAAAGGTAACAAAAACACGAACAAAAACGTGCAAATCACCGATGCACTAGGGGGAGTTTTTCTGGCACTTGTCACATCTCCTGACAAAGTCTTCTGCATATTTTCTTAACTGTGGCCAAAAATAGCGAGCTCTCATGATCTTGTTTGATAGGTTCCTAGCACCCATGTGGTTGCCGTAACACCCTTCGTGAATTTCATTGAGAACATAGGTGCTCTCCTTCGGGCTTAAGCACCGTAAAAGAGGTTGTCCAAACCCTCTTCTGAACAGTTCTCCCTTTGTTAAGCAAAAACGAGACGACCTGATTCTTACTTGCACTGCCTCCTTCCTATTATCAGGTAGCTCTCCCTTTTCCAGATATGCCATAATCGGGGTGCGCCAGTCCTTTTCTTCTTCTAGTGTATGTATCTCCTCTTCTCCAGATTCTCGATGCACCATTAATAAAGTGATTACCCTTTCTTGGCAATACGTTTCCGAGCTGGCTACCTTAGCCAGGTAATCTTCTCGGCCGTTTTCTTCTCTAAGGACTTGGTGGACGGTCAAAGCGTCCATGGTGTTGGCCAGCTCACGAAATTGAGCTCGATATTTTTTCATGTGTTCTTCCTTCTTTTCAAGTTCTCCCCTTATTTGCTTGTACACAAGTTGTGAATCCACCCGTGCGTATATCCGCTCTGCCCCCAATTCCTTTGCCATCTGAACTCCTCTCAGCAAGGCCTCATACTCCATCCCATTATTGGATAAGGAATAGTTCATCCGCACCGCATATTCTGTGGTCACACCTTCCGGGTCTATTAATACTATTCCTGCACCACAACCCAAGTTTCCTACCGAGCCATCTGTGTAGATCGTCCACTATTTCTTCTCCTCAGTAGAGCTGGTCATCTCTTGCATAAAGTCAACCAGTGCTTGGGCTTTGATTGCTGTTCGTGCTTCAAAATTGATATCGAACTTGCTGAGCTCAATTATCCATCTCACCATGTGCCTTGAGGCCTCTAGTTTATCCATGATTACTTTCAGAGGCAGGTTGGTTCTGACCATTATGTTGTGCGAAAGAAAATAGGGGCGGAGCTTGCGAGCCGTCCCTACCAGAGCTAGCATGGCTCAATCTATTTCCACATACCAGAGCTCGCGTCATGTAACACCTTGCTCCAATAATACACCGGCTTTTGCACCCTGCTTTCTTCTCTAATTAGGACCACACTCACAGCTTGCTTCCCTATAGATAAGTATAAGACCAAAGGTTCTCCCTAGACTGGCTTGGTAAGCAATGACATGCCGACCAGATGCTCTTTCAACTTCTGAAATACCTCCTGGCATTTTTCGTCCCATTGAAATCGAGCCCTCTTTTGCAAGTCTCGAAAAAATGGTAAGCTCTTCTTGGACGAGCGCGAAACAAACCTGCTCGGGGCTGCTATCCATCCAGCCAGACATTGCATTTCTTTGATGTTTCTTGGAGGTTGCATGTCCATAATGGCTTTAACTTTCTCTGGATTGGCGTCTATTCCCCTTTCCGTGACCATATACCCAAGGAACTTTCCAGCTCTTACCCCAAATGCGCCTTTCTTGGGATTGAACTTCATTTTGTACTTTCTCAAGGTATTGAAAGTTTCCCTTAGGTTATCAATGTGGAGGCTGCCTTTGCGCTTTTAACCAGCATGTCGTCCACATATACTTCCATATTACGTCCGAGATGGTTCTTGAACATTTTATCTACCAGTCGTTGATACATGGCGTCTGCGTTCTTGAGCCCAAATGGCATGACCACGTAGCAATAAGTTCCTTTTGGGGTTATGAAACTAACCCATTTCTAATCATCTTCGGCCAGCCTGATCTGATGATATCATTGCAAGGCGTCCATCATGCTTAGCAGTTCGCATCCTTATGTGGAATCCACCAGGTGGTCTATCCTTGGTAGCGGGTAGTGGTCCTTGGGACAGGCGCGATTGAGGTCTCTGAAATCTATGCACATTCGCCAATCGTCCTGGGTCTTCGGTACCAACACCGCGTTAGAGATCCATTATGGGAATTATATTTCCTGAATATGCTTGGCTCGCAACAATCTTTCCACTTCTGCATCAATAATGGCTTCCTTCTCAGGACTGAAGTTGCGCTTCCTCTGTTTCACCGGTTTTATCATGGGGCTGATGTTGAGGTGATGCTTAGCTATTTCTGGGTCTATCCCTACTAAATCTCTAGGAGACCAGGCAAAGACATCTGCATTGTTTCTCAAAAAAGCGACCAACTCTACCAACACCTCCGGATTCAGAGTCATTCCTACACGCAAGACTCGACTATCATCCCTTGGGATTACCTCCACTGACATTAGGTTTTACTCTCGTTGAATTAGCTCGGGTCTGACTTCCTCTGTCCTCGCCCTTTTGCATCACCTTTCCTCTTCATTGCACCGAACACTCTCTACATACGTCTATCACGATGCATATTGGACACCACAGACTTCACCCACTCCATCCTGAGCAGGTAATTAACTTCAGCTTCATGTGATATACATAAATTACTGCCTGGAATTGGCTTAAAGATGGCCGTCCCAGCATGGCGTTATATGAGGAAGTTGCGTCCACTATCAAAAAATGCACCGACCTGGTCTGCCTAAACTGGTCGTCCCCTAGCATAACCAGGAGGTTCACTGCTCCAAGCGGTCTCAGGGCTCCCCCAGCAAAGCCTACCAATGAGGTCGTGACCTCTTCAAACTCCATATTTAAATTCAACTTCCGAAAGCAATCATAAAACATAATATCTGCTGAGCTTCCTGTGTCAGCAAAGATTTGTCGTACGTTGTAATTAGCAACGGGGGTTGTTATGACCAGGGCATCCATGTGCGGGGCTAGAATACTATTCTCATCCTCTGACCCAAAGCATATGTTTGGGCTCGACGCTAACTGTCCAACTTCACACTTCCTCCTAGTCATATCTCTCGCAACCCGTACATAACTGTTCTGGGTTCGACAGGAATGCTCTTCCCATTCACCTCCTGTGATCATCAGGATTTCACCTCGTACTTCTTGTGATTGGCCTTCCTTTTGTGTACTCATACGCCCACCACTTCGTCCCTGTCTGGTCTGATATTGGTTCTTTTTATCGGATTCAAATCTGAACCCTTCCCTCTTTGCCCGCACAAATTCCTTGAGCTGTCCTTCTTGCACTATTCGTTCTATCTCATCCTTCAAGTGGGTGCACTCATCTGTGTCGTGCCCTTATTTGTTGTGATACCGATAGAACTGATCGAATTTTTCCTTTTTTTGTTTTTGGGAATATGTTTTAGGCCATTTGAGGTCGGGGTGCCGCTCAATTGCTTGTAGAATTTCTCCTTGAGATGAGGCCAAAGGTGTGTACCTATCAAATCATTGACGACCTCTTATCAGATCAGTCCTAGGCTTCTTCATCGGGGTCTTATCTTCTTTGTCAGGTCGTTCCCTTTGCTTCTCCATCGTCTTTTATCTTCAAGGCCTCCTACAGGTGGATATACTTTTATGCTCTCTCTAAGAGCTCTCCAAATTTTAGCGCTGACTTGACTACCAACGATTGGAAGAACTCCCCTTCCCGAGCCCTTGAGCCAAAATATTGACCAAGAGCTCTTCGGATGCTGATGGCACTTCCATCTTGGCATCTGTAAATTGCTTGATATATCCACGCAGACTTTCGCTTTCTTTCTGCTTTAAACTGAACAGTTCCAGCGCCATTTTTTGATATTTCCTGCAGCTGGTGAACTGGTGTAAGAATGCAAAACTGAACTCATCAAAGTTGCTTATGGAACAGGGGGTATCTAGATGAACCAGAGTTGATCTGATTTCATGAAGGTCGTGGGGAAGACCCGACACATGATAGCATCCAAAATTTGTGTAAGGTAGCCGCAATCTCGAATTGGCTCAAGTGATCCCACGAGTCTGTTGTCCCATTATACTCAAAGACCATAGACCGATAAGAGGCCGGTAGATCATCACGCATGACAACCTCTGTGAATGGGGTGCTTCTCCATGCTTGGCCTATGCCCGTGCCCTCCATTTTTTGTTTGACTTCCCTGACCTCTCTCTGCAGATTCTGCATCTGCTCAGTGAGGTCTGGATTGGTTTTACTTGAGGTGTCGCTATCTGAGGCGGGAAAGCTCTCCTCTTCTTCCTGGGCGGGAGTTCTGGCCATGCGCTAGGCAGTTTGGGGTGGCCCCGTCTTTGGTGGCTGGGTTACTTTAGGGGGTGGTGACGAGAGTTCGGCGAATTTCTTCTCTACGGACCGCCTCCACCGCCTTGCCGATGAGGTCAGATAATTACCTCAGAAAGGAATCATTCAGCAATCCACCTTCAGCTTGCGGGGCTCCGCTTGGAGGGGGTTGCGTTGTGTCCGGCCTAATTGCTGCCGATGGTTCTGCTGTCTCCGGCACAACAGGTTTCGCCTGAGTCCGTCTGATGCCATGCTTCTTTCTCACGTCTTAGCTCTGTTCAACCTTCCTACAGATGGCGCCAATTGTTTCGCCCTGAAAATTACACCAATGACACCTACTTACTTCCCTGAGAATATCTTGACCTGCTCCAACAAACACACGTTAGAAAGGACCATCGGGGGTTTTTCGGTGGAATCCTCTCTGATGCTTAAGTCAGTTAAGCGTTTAGGATCAGAATAAGCAAAATCAGGATAAAAAATGCTCAGAATATCCTACCTTTTCCAGCCTTAAGGCTGAAATATTTATAACCCTCACTAGGTGAGGCTTTTCCAGGATCTCAGAAATAGAAACCCGCGATCTTGGGTCGTTACGTGGAACGACCTGACTAGGTTATTCCCACTGAGAGGAGACTTGGTCCAAAGGCTTCCTCGCATGAGGTCAGTTAATTATTTCCTTGGATTCCTGACTTGATCTACCCGAAGCCTTATCCAGGAACACAGGTCAGGTCATGGCCAGTTCTTTAAAGCTAAGCCTATCTTTTCTCCTCTTCTTTGTGGCATCGGCTCAGTTCGTCCCAACCAGGTCTATCCAAGCTGATCTCGTGCCTTGTTACCAGATCAGGTCACATCACCCGCGTTCTCTATCGTCATAAGAATAGGATGACTTCCATCATTGTCATTCATGATTTTAATGTGGTTATATTCTTTACCACAACTTCTTCGAAGAAGTGTTCTTTGTCGTTCCCTAGTCTTGTTTTTGGTTGATCCTTTCTCAAAGCCTTGTTCCTCATGTTATTCGTATTGATCATTTGGATATCTTCACCATCGCCCCTCCATTTGTGAACACTATGAATCATCTCGTGGATGTTCCAGTGGTTTACACTGATGATGAGAATGATTCTTCCAACTTTTCCCTTACTACCTCTAATGCACCTATTGCTGATTCTGTAGCTTCTACGAATGCTGCCATTGATGTTGATCACATCTCCACATTTATTCCTTATTCTGCAGTTTCTGCACCTATTTTAATTGTTCTCGTGTCTTGTTCATTTTTACAAGAACAAGATTGCATATTTTATTTCTCTATGAACTTATTATCTCAGTCTGCTTGGTGATTCTAATTTTTCTGGCCAAAAGGGGGGAGTAGTTATTGATGATGATGGTGTACATGATCATGGTTAACACGGAAAATCCCACCAGATATGCCAACTTTGAGGATTTAACTGTTTCGATTGGGAATGAATTAAAGCACAAGCCATATATTATTGGAAAGCACTATGAGATGATTTCTAAGCTAAAAAATAGATCTTACAAATAACAATCCTATAGTGAGGTATGACCATTTGACTGAAGTGTGGAAGTGCAGTGGTTTTATATGGGAATTTAGAAAGTTGAGAAATTATTAGTCTATTTCATGAACCTACTCATTCAAGCAACTTGCGAGTTGATAAGTACTTAATCTTTAGTCAATATTCATCTTATCTATCTTTATTAGAGTAACCTTTTTCATTATTCTAGAACTTAAAAAATGTAATGTCATATTTATTGTCTTTAACTCATAATAGAGGGTTGTTCCAAGTCCTTGCCTATAAAAGGCACTCCATTGTAATGTTTCCAGCAACCAATTTTGAAATAAAAACATATTTTTTGAGATTTTAAGCTTGTTTAAAAGATTTATATTCTTGTATTTTACTCTAAACTCTTTTGGTGGATTCCTAGAGTTGTGAGTATTGAGGGGTGCCTTGTGATACCTTTTAATTCTCTTGAACTTCCGGATGTTAAGTGGTTATCAGAGCTTTGATTTTCGATGGATGGTCTTAGGCAAAACATACCAAACACGTGATTTAAAGCCGGCGACTCCCAAATTCTCAGACCATAATTCCGGCCACTCCACTAAGATTTCTGTCGGGCTACTGCTGCCGGAGGCTTCTCCTCTTCATGGGCCGTGGCCTGGTGCCGATGGTGGTGGACGACGAGGGCCGAATCGAAACCCCTAATTTTGATTTAGGGCTTGGGTAGAATTTGATATAGTTTTGGTTTTTTTTATAATTTTGAAAATCTATGTAAATCACATAACTGCCCTCAATTTTTAGAAAACTACGAATCTGCCCATAACTTTCATAAAATATCTTTCGGTCCCCAACAACTTTCCAAAAAATTATTTTAATCCCAAATGGAGTTCCTTTAGTTATCAAAACATTTGAAAATTACAAATAGGTCTCTAAAACTATCAGAAAAGTGTTAATGCCCTATTTTGCTATGCAGAAAATTCTAAAAATTTATATTTTTGCTTAATATCTTTTATATAATTTTGAAATTAATTTGGAACTTGGGATTCCTAAATTAGAGAATTTATAAAATTACTTAGAAAAAAGAATTAAAATTTGAATTTAATAATTTCTAAAATTAAACCTTTTAAAATAATTTAGAATCAAATGATTGGAATTTAATTTTTTTAAATATAAATGATTAACCCATGATTATTATTATATTATTGCTTTTTTCTTTTTGATAATGTGAATTAAATTAGAATTTTTGAAATTAGTTTTAATTATGGAATTATTTATCTACTTGTCCTAATTGTCTTTGTGACTCGTATATTACTTTTTAGTATAGAGTCCGCATTTACTGTCTGTGTATGCAGCGTCCAATGTTTGTCGAACCATTTTCTTACCAACTCTGGGTAGGCGGTGCCCAGTATTTGTTGGATCATTTGCTTTTAAGGTTAGCCGGCGCCCAATAAACTTTTTCTGTTCATTTGGATCTTGTCAATTGTTAAACCCTGATAAATGTTCCCCAATAAAATATAAGCCTCATCTTGGATGAATGCGCTGTCCATTACAATTAGGTGAGTTGATAATCTTTTTCATCCATGAATATTTGCACCTTCGTTCTTGCTTCGTTTGATGTGGTAAAGGCTTGCTCATAGATGCATATGTTTGCAGACGTGTAATGGGGTTGACTTACTTAGTTCTTTCTTATTGCCCTAGCATTAGAATCAATTAAGGGCGTAAGATTAGATTAGACCCGATCGACCAAGAGTTATAATTGTCTATAACTATTTTGAAGACCTACCCGTTGTGCTATTGTGGTCATCAGCCCTAACAGAGGCTGCAATAGTATGAACGTAGATCTTGGCTCGCTATGATCATATTTGATATGAGTTCGTATTCTATCGTGGGGTCATAGAGTATGTTAAAATAGTGGGAGATAATTATTAAAGTCCTGGTTAATTAGCCCATAATTATGATCATAGGAATTAAAATTAGAGATTTAATTCCTGCTCAAATTATTTTCACCAAATTAGTTAAGATGTCGAATTTTTCATTGAAATGCTTGGTTGAAATGAACAAGTTAACTGGACCAAACTCAATTTGTGTTTAGTTCTGAGATAGGAAAAGATCGAGTATGTGTTGGACACACCTATTCCGTAGTTTCCTCATAAAGATTCTCTTGAATATGCCAAGTTTGACATGGATATTCATGGGAAACATAAGATTGATGCAACTTCGGCATAGTGTCATGCTAACTATGATGATGCGAAATTGCAGAGGCAGCATGAACACATGGCCCCTTATGAAATGTTGGAGCATTTGAAGAGTCTCTCTGCTTCGCAAGCTCAAACTATGGAGTATGAGATACTAAGAGATCTCTTTAAGTGCAATATTTATGATGGGGGCAAGGTGTCTGAGCATGTCTTGAAGATGATAGGGTTGATTGAGAGATTGGCTTCGATTGGAGTGAATCTAACTGAAAATATCTAAGTCAACTTGATCTTAAACTCACTTCTTAGTTCATTTAAGAAATTCATTGTGAAATATAATATGAACAACACAAAAACGAAGTTTCTCGAGCTTCATAATATGCTTAAGACCTATGAGTCTTCCACCTCGAAGGGCAAAGTTGTACCCATGGTGAGTACATCTACTGGATCTAACTTGAAAGGTAAGAAAAGGCATAAAAAGAAAACTAAGGTTGGGCCTAAACCTATGGCTTTGAAGCCGAAAGGGGGTGCTCATAAGAAGTCAACATTGGCAAAAGATGTGTGCTTATATTGCAAGAAAAGAGACATTGGAAGAGAGACTATGAGAAGTGGAAATCATTAGATATTTCTGGCTATTCATGTATGTTTGTCATTGAGATAAATATGTCTATTAGTAACTCTCACTACTGGGTATTTGATACTGTATTTGGCTCACATATTTGTAATAGTGTGCAGGGACTAAGTGATAGCAAGACGCTTAGACCGAGGGAAGTTTGTCTATGCATGGGAAATAGAGCAAAGTTTGCTGGCGAGCATGTAGGGACTTATAGATTAGATTTACCCTAGGGTCGTAGACTTTATTTATATAATTATTATGTTGTCACATCTATTACCAAGAACATTGTCTCCATTCCGATGTTAGACATAGAAGGGTTTTTCTTCCATTTTTTAATAATAATTATTTATTTACACAAAATGGTGTTGTTTATGGAAATTCCCCTCTTGTCAAATGGCATATATGTGCTTGATTGTAGTCGTAACATTCTCAATATGCAAACATATAAAGTTAACTAATATGAGTAATCTCACCTATTTATGGCATTGTAGGCTTGGTCACATAATTGAAACAAGAGTCGCAAGGTTAAGAAAGTTAGACTACTTAACACTATTTGACTTTGAATCCTAATTGTTTGTACATATTTGTGTATGATTTTTGTATGTTTTTGTCTCTTGTCTTTTGTGCTTTAGTCGGGTTTTAGTCGTATTTTATCCCATTTTTCTTTATTTGCGTCTTCGTAACTTTTGTCGTCTTTTTACTACTTTTTTTATTTCTCTTTTACTTTTGGTAGATTTTTATGTTATTTTGCTTTTCTTTATTTTAGGATAGTAGATCAAGCCTAAGAACGTTCCCGAGGATCACAACTAGCTCGATTTGACAAAAATACGACTCGGACCTACGAAGCACAACCACCAATCGGCGTGCCATCGACACCCAATCGACGCGCTGTCGATGCCCAGTTGACGTGCCATCAATGCGCCATCGACGGGGCTATTTTCCAGCATCGGTGGTCAGGCCAATTTTAGTCATTTTGGGCAAAATGACTATTTTTCCCACTCTTTCACCTTTATAAATATAAACCTTCCTTTTTAGAAATGAGGTTCTTGAACCCCTTAGGGTTTGAGAACCCAAGAATGTTCTTCATTTCTTTCTTTTACTTTTAAACATCAGATCCTAAATAAATTAGCTTAGTTCTTAGAATCGCAATGTAGCATCTAGTTAAATTTATTTATAATTCGAAGAAGCTCAATGTTCTTGGAGCAGCGATCTCTTTTGGTTTGAAGATTTGTAGAAATATTCTAATTGGGTAATCTTTTGTTCTTGATTTGTTGCACCTTTCTTGTAATTTTCAATATATGTTTGGAGCTTTCGATTCTCTTGTATATGAGTTTTAGTTTAATTGTTGAAAGTTATGTTTTATTTGTTAATGAAGGTTAGTTATTCTCCATTATTGATTTCTTGTTTTATTTCAAGTTTTTGTTCTTTAATCTTGTTCATGCTTGTCTTGAGTTTGTATTGCTGCGTTTCTTGATGATTTGTGTTTAGAATTACGGGTCTAGTGCCTAGATGATTTTAGAACCATCAACTTGTACTGTTGGGTGTTTAATATATAAGTTGGGATTGACAACCCCAACTCGTAGACTAAGTATTTGATTAAATGCCAATTGATCGTGGAGATGATTCTAGGGCCCTAGACCCCCATTTTGTTAATCTTTTCTAAGTTGTTGATTTTGTTTCTCGTCATTTAAATTACCATCTTGGATATTACAACTTTACAAACTAAAATATGATCATGTGATTAGAATAGCTTTTTGTTATTTTCTCATTTGTGAATCAAACACGAAAATTGCTTCCGATTAGTCTTCCTCGAGAGATTCGACTTGAGTCCAGCTTTCCACTTACAATTGCTCCGATCTCTTGTGGACGAACTTCTCTAATAAAAAGTTTGATTTATGGAAAATTTGAATCTTGTCTCAAAGTTAAAACGACCAACAAGCCATTTTCTGGGAAATGAATACGAGCAAAAGAGGTGCTTCAGCTGGTTCATACTGATGTATGGGGACCTTTCCCTACTCAAGCTAGAGGTGGTTATTAATAATTCATTAGTTTTACTGATGACTTCTCTAGGTTTGGAAATGTGTATCTTTTGAAGAACAAGTCACATGCTTTTGAGAAGTTTAAGGATTATAAGTTAGAAGTAGAGAAACAAGTTGAAAAAGAGTATTAAGACTCTTTGATTGTATCTAGGAGGAGAATACCTGAGTAAAGAGTTTATTGACTACTTAAAACTTCATGGATTCCAATGACAATGGACACCTCCTGGAACACCACAAATCAATGGTGTTTCTGAAAGGAGAAATCAAACCTTATTAGATATAGTTAGATCCATGATGAGTTTCTCGAATCTTGTGACATCCTTGTGGGGGTATGCTTTACAAAACTCAATCTATGTTTTGAATAGAGTTTCATCAAAGTCAGTAAATAAGACTCCATCTGAGTTATGGCATGGCAAGAAGCCAACACTTATGCACATGCGAACCTGGGTTTCCTTGCATATGTAAAGAAGATGCTTACTGACAAGTTGGAATCTAAAAGTGAGAAATATTATTTTGTGGGGTATCATAAAGAAACGTGAGGTTACTATTTCTATCTTCCTGGAGAACATAAGGTCATTGTTTCCAGGCAACCAACTTTCCTTGAGGAAAACTATGTCTACAAGGAAAGAGTCGGAGTAAGGTAGAACCTGAAGAAATTCAAGAACCAAAAAGTGACATGGAGGTTGAAAACCTATCTAATGACCTAGACAAGAATTCAGTGGGAGCTTCTGGTCATTCCTATGGTGAGGATTTGTCACTTAGAGAACAATCTTTAGCCAGTGGGAGCATTAATAAAATTGATGCAGTAATGCAATATTTATCATCGTAATCGATGAAAGACCAAGCAATGGTTGCACAACACCCTCCTCAGAAAGTTCATATTGATGATACTTCTGAGGGATCTCAAAGTGTTAGACCATCCAGCAAGGGAGAACTTTCTCATGATCAGAATACTCAAATCACTCAAATTCATGAGAACAAACCTCATTGTCTACTAGAATTCATCGGTGACCGAAAAGTATAAACCTCCTTATGGAGGATCAAGGTTATGTGGAAATTTTGGACGATGATGAACCTAGAACTTACACCGAGGTTATGTTAGACATTGACTTAAAGAGGTGGCTTTAAGCTATGAAATCAGAAATGGACGCGATGTACACAAATCAAGTTTAGAACTTGGTTGACTTGCCAATTGGGGTTAGACCCACTGGATGCAAATGGGTCTTCAAGAAGAAGATCGATGCAAATGGCAAGGTACAAACCTACAAGGTTAGGTTGGTAGCAAAAGGTTATAGTCAACCGAGAAGGAACTGACTATGATGAAACCTTTTCTCCAGTTGCAAAAATCAAGTCCATTAGGATTTTACTTGCTATAGCTGCATACTATGAGTACCATATTTGGCAAATGGATGTTAAAACCACTTTTTCTCAATGATGACTTGACCGAGGAAGTGTATATGATTCAACCAGAAGGTTTTACATCTGAATTGAAACCTAAAGCAGTATGTAAGCTACAAAAGTCCATTTACGGACTTAAACCAGCCTCTAGAAGTTGGAACATTTATTTTGGTAAAAGCAATCAAATCGTTTGATTTTTTTAGAAATAAAGAAGATCATTGCATTTATAGTAAACGCACTGGAGGGAGTATTATTTTTATTATTATATATGTTGATGACATATTGATAACTGGAAATGATACTCTTGTCATACAATCGGTAAAGGATTGATTGTCCAGCACCTTCATGATGAAAGACTTGGGTGAAACCTGTTATATTCTTGGAATTAGGATCTACCGAGATAGATCTAATAGTTGGTTGGGGCTTTCACAGTCCATGTACATAGATAAAGTGTTAAAATGACTCCCTTTGAAAAATTCTAATAGGGGATATATTCTAATAAGTCATGGTATCAAGTTATCAAAGAAGGGTGGCCCTTCTACTGATAAGGAACTTGAACGCATGAAAAGGATCTCATACGCATCAGCAATAAGACCTATCATGTATGCCATGATTTGCACAAGGTCGGATGTGGCCTATGCACTTAGCATGACTGACAAATTTCAGCAGAATTTTAGGGAAGAACACTGGAAAGCAGTCAAGAGTGTTTTTAAGTATATTAGAAAAACTAAAGAATATTTCCTAGTCTATGGTGGACAAAAGGAACTGGCAGTTACTGTATACATTGATGCTAGTTTCCAAATACACCATGATGACTACAAGTCACAATCTGGGTATGTGTTCATTCTCAATGGTGGGGTAGTGAGTTGGAATAGTTCCAAGCAAACTACTACTGCACATTCGATAACCAAAGCTGAGTACATTGCTGGGTCAGAAGTAGCTAAAGAAGTTGTCCCAATAAACGAGTTCTTAAAGGAATTAGTGGTAGTTCCTAGAGTCAGTAGCCCAATGTCGTTGTACTTTGACAATGCTACTGTTGTTGCACAAGCAAAGGAACCGAGATCCATGAACAAAAACAAGCATGTACCTAGAACCTACCACTTGATCAGAAAGATAGTGGAGAGAGGAGAAACTAAAATAGAGCGTGTTCCCACGGAGAAGAATTTTTCTGACCCATTCGCCAAGCCATTATGTACTAGGAAATATGATGAGCATTTTGTAAATCAGGGTATTAGATATGTAGGTGATTGGAAATATGATGAGCATTCGCCAAGCCACTTAAAGGAAGTGGAAGGTTGAAAATATAAATATCCTAGAGACAATAATAAATATAAGACATTATACTTGATCACAATAATTTATATATTATTATATATGATGCATTTCATTTATTGAGTTATTGTTTTAATTATTTGAAATTATTCGGATAAATATTCCCGTGAGTTAATATTGTCATTGATATGGTGAGATGTTCGTGATAGAACATTACTCTTAAAATAGCCCCGACTAATGATTATCAAGACTGGGATATTGATAATATAATATACGTCGGCATGTGGTTTGCATCACATTCTTAGAGAATGCAGTTAGTCTCATGACTGTGAATAATTATTATTCGTGATGGACACATGAATACTTTAGAGTGTATTGGTAAACCTTTCTAATATTCTATATGTTGTATGTCTATATAGCTATCGGCGTATAAAGCGTGTGATAATCATTTGACTTGAGATCAATACGCACCTTGATTACTAAGTGGTGTATTTTGACCATGGCCAATGCTTGCACTCCTTTTGGGGCAAATATGGCTTGTGTTGGGTGCATCATGATGTAAACGAAGGTGGTAGTTGAGCCAAAAACGAGTTTATTTCTTAATTGGAGTCTCGAGAGAGGTAACTCGTAATCTCTATATCAGGTCGACTAAAGTCATTGTCTAATGAAAGAGACATATTCAATATAGTATTTGAGTATGGTATAATTGTCAACTAATAAAGATGAGATAAATTGATTAAGTCATTGAGATAGACACTTGGATAAATCTTAAGTTTAATCGAGTGATTTTTGATGAAAGGAATTCACCAAAACATTGTATAAAGGTTATAATTCGTTGAGTTCAAGTGAATGTTCTTTATATATTAAGTTCATCCAACTAAGTCGTCTAGAAATTTTGTTTGAATCATCATTGGATTAATGTCATATATAAAGTCCTATAGGGTCACACTATATGCGATCACTTTTTCTGACGTAAGTGTGTATCAAGAAAAAAGTATTAAATATTCAATTTGAAATTGTAATATTTAATTTTTAATAATTATGATGTTAATTTCTATTTAATAGAAATTATTTAATTAATTTAAATTGAGTTTGAGTTTAATTATCTATGTTATATTAATAAAAGTACTTGGGCCAAAATTGTTTTGGGCCTATTTCTTGGACAATGCAATCCTTTTTAAGATTATGTTCTCTTATGTACCTAGTATAAATATAACATAAAGTTATAAGTTTTTATAACAAGTTTTTAGAGAAACATCATAAAACGTCTCTTGATTTTGAGATTGAGAGTTCTTGAGGTGTCGTGAGATTCTCTAGTTTTCTTCACGATAACAATACACTGAAGTTGGATCTTGCAGTTGGAGATTGCGTGAATACCTTAGTGTTGAACTTAGATCTTGATTTATCATAAGGTTTTCATGTTTTCTCGTGTTTATTTATTGTATAAATATATTTGTTCAAAATATGTATCTGTTGGATCTAAACAAAATTTAAAACTTCCGCTGCATGAGCATAGTGTTCATCTTTACGAATTCCAACAACACATTCTGTCTAAAAGTTGTATCGAATATATTGAACAAACAGTTGTTTGTTCAAACGTTTATATCTACTAATGAACAGCTCCATGCAAAACTTTGTGCCTATTCAACCAAAAGACTCATGCAAAAATTTGCGTCCATTTACAGTCTCAATAAATAGTCCACATGTCTGTGATCAATTAATCAATTCATTCATATACAACTCATCCAAACACATACAGAGAGCATATTATCTGATTCTTTCTTCAAAACATTATTATTTCAAATATAGTTATGTTCGTCGAATATCTTAATTATTGAAGTGCTTCTTAGTTAGAATCAAAAATCATTTTATCTCAAGGACTATTGCTATCAATCTTGAGCAACATAATGGGGCAATATCCATCTTAGGAAAGAGTTGTTTTGCGTTTTTTTTTTAATTTTTTTTCGCATTTCTTTTGAAAGCCTTATCCAATTACTAACATGTCACATGTTTGTAATGATGTTATAATTTAGACGCTTGATAAATTAGAAATGAGAATGAAAATGAGATCATAGAGTGTAACGAATTTGAAATCCAATTCGTGGGGTATGAGACACTAAAAAATGGACAATCAAATTTATAATAGTGCAATTATCGAGCAACACTTTAATCCACATTCACATTCCTCATTCCTCAAACCCCCAAACCGAACACCTTTCAGTGTAATATGAACCTGAGTGCATGATGAATCACATACTTTGAATGAAGAAAAAAGTGAATAATAAATATATAAACGACAAGTGATACATATAAAAGATCATGAATTCATATTCATCTCTCACGAATTGTATATTTATCATAATTGATAAATATAAGAGAGTTATGTGATTAATTTAAAAGACATACGACAGAACATAAAAAAAAATGATGAATATAAAATCGAGTTGCATAGTAAATCATGTACCCGATACATGACCATTCTCATGGTGTGTCGGTATATATCACAATAAACATAACATGAAATAGAAAACGTAATTAAAAAAAGTGATTAATTTAAAAGACATACGACAGAACATAAAAAAAAAATGATGAATATAAAATCGAGTTGCATACTACAACAAATAACACCTACTGGAAGGACATTTGTCGTTCCTATAAATAAAATTGTCGTTCCAACAGAATGTCAATCTATTGGAGCGACAATTGTCGTTTCTATAAATATAATTGTCGTTCCAACAGATTGTCAATATATTGGAACGATCAAGGGATGTGTAAAAAATACATACCAACACAATATACCACTGTTCAGAGTGTGTTTAAAATAACTTATTTGAAATGGGTAACTCATCAACAAATACATACCAGTTACTTCTATCTCATTTGAAATAACTTATTATTTAAAATAACTAAACCTCACGGTGTGCTTTTATAATTTTCAAACATTTTTTTTATGATTAACCCCCAAACCAGGGATAACTTTTGTAAATAACCGTAAAATAGATAATTTTTAAATGATGGATGATATGACAAATATGACGGCAGAGTTGGAACAAGATGATGAGCACGGGTCAGAGGGCCATGATGATGAGTACGGGTCAGAGGGCCATTCATCTAGTAATCAAAATCGTTGTCTTTAATACCTACGATATCCCCTTACATTCTTAAAAATATTACAGTTGTAACTCTATTTTAATATAGTTCAACCTCAAGGTGTATATTATAATTTCCAAATATTTTTTATTTTTTATTTTTAATTAACCCACACCTAGGGGTAGTGTTTGTATCTTATCAACATCACCAAAATAGATACAATAATATGCGACTATGTAACTTATTTTCCATTTTTACGGCACAGAACACAGACAAAAGTTGATGGAGAAGAGACTGCCTAAAAAGTAATATAGTTAAATTGGGATAAAAGTATTATTTTTCTGTTTTGGTGAAGGGGGGGTAGGGATGAAAGACCGCCTAATTTTATTTTATTTTGGCTGAAAGACCGCCAATTTTTCGCAAACATTGAAAAAAAAAAGAATGAGAAGAGAAAACCTATTTAGAAAAGAAAAACCCTTTTGTTAACTTAGCATAAAATCTACGAACAGAAGACGAGTGGGTAGAAATTCAAAAAAACATATAAGCATATACTAAGTGGAAATTGAAAGTTGTTTTTTTTTAATGAGAAAACATATAAAATAGACTAATTAATTATTATAACACCATTTAACAATTTTTTGGTAGTGTTTGAGTATTTTAATTTTTTTCTCTGAAATATGAGTAATCAAAGTGTGTATGCTTATATATATATATATATATATATATATATATATATATATATATATAAAGGTTTATATGTATGAATAAATAAAATAAAGGGATTATAGGGGAAAAAAATAAAGACTTAAACAGGCAAGAAGAAGAGAGTGAGCATATATATATATATATATATATATATATATATATATATATATATATAAAGGTTTATATGTATGAATAAATAAAATAAAGGGATTATAGGGGAAAAAAATAAAGACTTAAACAGGCAAGAAGAAGAGAGTGAGCAAAGAGACGATGGGGTGTGTTGGAGAGCAGATCGATACCATCAAACCCTTGAAATCCAGACAATCCCTCACTCAAGCCGTCACCCTCGGTGCGTACACCGAGTTTTTTCCTTTTTTTCTTTATTATTATTATTATTATTATTATTATTATTATTATTATTATTATTATTTTGAGAGTATTTTCATTTTGTTTGTTGAATTTCTCCTTCCATGCTTATAATTTTTGTTTTCACTTCAATTGTTCTATCTTGGTTCACATGCCGGCGGCGACCCCCTATTGTTATTGCTTGATTGGGGTGCAAGTGATGTCGCTGGTCAGAGTCCTGACTCAACCCCGCAGCTCAATATCAAGACCCTCGATTCACGGATTTTCAGTTTCAGTGTTGATAAGAATGTATGTCCTAATTTGACTATTTCTTTAGAATTTACCGATCTCTGTATGGATTATGAAGATGAAAAAAACTTATTGATTAATTGTTTTTTCCTGTTAATTTCTGTTCCATTATTTTCTAAGATAAGCATTCTCGAGTGGGATTTTTGTTATTGTATATGACAACTTTAAATTATTACTAGAGTTATCAGTAAAAGTAATTTAGAATGCAAACTGCAAATTAGAGTTAAATGAGGTGAAACGCTAATCATATTAACATTCCCTGATTTGCCAATTTCAGATTTCGGTCTCGGATTTTAAGGAAAAAATAGCTAGTCAAGTTGGCATTCTAGTTGGGCAGCAACGTCTTATTTTCAGGGGCAAGGTTTTGAAAGACGATCACCGTCTTTCTGAATATAGTATCCTACCAACATCGCATTACTAATATGCAAAAAAATTTAAATTTGCAAAATATTATAATAGAAATCATTTTGGGTATTTTGTTCTTCTGCCTTAACAAGAAACAGATGTGGAACATGGGGATACTTTACATTTAGTTGAGAGGCAACCACAGCACCTTCCTATGCCCAACACAGGGGACACAACTTGAAGTAATAGCACTAGAGGTAGTATGATCTGTTGCAATGTTTTTTTTAAATAGGTTTAACTGGGAATGTACATGAGTTTTCTCTTTTTATACATTACAGGCCTTGATCCTTCTGCTGGTGGACCACGCAGTCATATAGGGTAAATTGCCCATAGTGGGCTACTGCGTTTTTGTTGTACTTTTGCGTTATTATGTAATGATGTTCGGACATTTGGTTGTTGCAGGTTGTGTTTTTGGAGTTATGCGCCGGTCGCGTTGTTGTTCTTGCACCTCAAAATTTCAAGGTGTGCGTTGTATATCTTTTTATATGTCTTTCCTTTAGAATAGATTTATTTATATTAAGTTGATTGTAGCATGCAAGGTGACGTCCATCAATTTTGCCTCTTTAAGACTTTCAGATGATTTTACAACCCTAATGTCTCTCATTTGCAATCTGTCTTGTACTAGGTTTCTACTAGACTTGAAGTTTTTCCTGGGGCAGAGTTTCGTGTAGGGTATGAAGAAGTAATGAAGTATGGGGGCAAGGTTATACTTGGTGATCGACCTGTTCAAGTAAGTTAGTTTGCTTTGTGTTTGTGCATGCTAACAATATTATGTCAACTGTGATGACCTTTGTGATCAAAAAAAAAACTTGTGTACACCCGCCTAACGGAGTACATTCTGTTAGGCAGGGCCTGAGATATAGGTTTTTATTTCATTTATTTATGTTGTATTTTCATTAGTTTAGTTTTTCGCAAGGTTTTCTATTTTTTTTAGGGTTTCTAGGATTTTAGTCTTTTTATTTTAGTTAGTTTAGTTTTTTAGGGTTTTTGATTTTTTCTTGGTATTTTTTAATTTTAAAATTTAGTTTTAGGGGACAGGATTGTGCCTATTACGACAATTCCTCCGCTTTTTTTTTTCAAATCTTTGGGGTTTCAAAAAATAAAAAACAGTTAGGAGAATTTTATTTTTTTAATTAATTAGTTGGATATGACTTGTGAGATACAGAGTAGCAGAAAAAAGGGAAAAAGGTGTATGTAGGGTAATGTCTGTAAAGGGAGAATTATAGTTGTATTGGTCTTCTATTTTGTGTGTATATGAATGAATGCAAGTATTATTTTTGTAGCTTATTCTGGTTTTTAACTGTTTCATTTATTTCAAATATTTGATTAGCCATTGTACCAAGGGCAGATGAGGTGAAATCTTGATAATTTTATATATTGTGTTTCATGTTACATTTTAATATCATGCACTTATACGGCACATATTCTAATTGGTATATTTGGCTACTAATTATTAATTCAATGTTCTAATTTAAAATTTCCTAAGTTGTCCTGCTACCTTGCACACTAAATTGGTTTTTGTTCAAATAAATCCTAAAAAGGTTTGCCATGATTTTTGCCTATAATTCTAGTTTTGGCAGATCACATTGCGGAGAACATGGGCAAAAATGCCACTCTGGCACAAGACAAAACTTGTATACTCATTGATGTTTCAAGCAGTTTTCTTGCCAACCCCTGAAGTTCTCAGTAAAGCGGTATAAACTCTTTCCTTTTTTTATGACAAACATCTTATCTTCATTATATTTGCAGAACTCGGGTTTTATGATGTTAATAGAGCGAAAATAAGGGTTCCACCCCCCACCAATTTTTAAAGCATATTTTCCATTTTTACTTATCACAACACTATTGATTATTTTATCCTATCGCAAAACCCTTTCGTATTTTCAACGTAGATAATTTTCCCAACTATTTCACATCCAATTCAAATATTCGAAGTGGACCCATAATTACCAATTTCATCTTAATGTATTTTTATTATTTTCGAATCGAACAATATCGTTTGATGTGGGGTTGCACCACTTATAAATCATCTAATAAGTTTGAGATAATGTGGGGTTGAGATAAAGGATATGCTTGCTGATGATCAGGCCTATGATGCGGACGAGCATGATGGATCTTCACCTTATTTTGGTATTGAAGTGTATAATCGTATTGACTACTATAGATGATGGTGGAATTAATAGGATTGGTTAATGTAATATGAAGTGTACAGGTTGCGTGTTATATGCTTAATATCAAATTATTTTGAGTTATTTATGAATTCCTATCTTTTGAATTTAACTTATAATAACGATATTTTTTTTTTGAATCCTAATTAACATGGCAACGGCAAAATTGGAACAAAATTTTGTTTGAATAGGTGCACAATCAATAGGAATGATAAAATAGGAAGGACATGTTGCTCTAATTTGTGTAACATTATTGGAGCGATTTGTTGTTCCTATAGACCTATAAATACAAGATTTTTAAGACACAGAAATTTGAGGAATTGGCACGACATGTCATTTGGTATTTAAGTTACAGGAGCGACATAAAGTCGTTCCAATAGGTATACAGGTAGAAGTCTATAGGAGCAACAATTTTTGGAACGACTTGTCGTTCCTATTTGTATTTAATCTACAGGAGCGACAATTTTGGAACGAATTATCGTTCCTATTGGTATTTAAGATACAGGAGCGACAAAAGTCGTTCCTACAGATATACAGGCAAATGCCTATAGGAGCGACAATTTTGGAACGACATGTCGTTCCTATAGATCAAAAGTAAAGACAACAACACTTGTAGGAACGACTTTTGTCCTTTCAATTGGTCTCATTTGTTGTAGTAAATCATGTACCCGATACATGATCATTCTCATGGTGTGTCAGGTATATATCACAATAAACATAACATGAAATAGAAAACGTAATTAAAAAAACAAATAAGAAATAAAAGATTTGCAAAAACCAGGAATATTCAACAAACCTCAAGAAAACAAGCCAATTAATCTCCATAGTTTACAACCCCCAATGTGAACAACTTAAAATCCCGACTAATATATCTTCACTACATATATATGACATCTCTTTATCAAAACATACATACATATCCACAAGAATCTTCCATCGCATATCTAGTCACCCCCACCCAGCTGTAGAAGGTCCCATTTGCCCCTCTCTTCTTACATGACTTAATTCTTTCTCCAATGGACAAAAACACAAATAATTGGACATGTTTTGTAGGCCTAGTACCAATATATGAAATGAAGCTGATGCTAAAAAGGGACAGCTCCAAAAGTGGACCAAAAACCATATCATATATACCTAATATAGTTATAAACCCATTTGACGGTCAACAAAAACTGCACAAATGGAATTTATAACATATTTAACATCAAACCCAAAATAGTCCTAATCAATTTTGAAAAATAAAATAAAATAAAATGGGAATTAATTAGGGTTTGATCTCTGGATCATCATCCCATGACATATTGAGATGACCGGACGAAGCTAACACATCAATCTCACTCCAGTTCCAATAATTGGGCAGGTCCAAAGTACTGCCGGTATCCGGGCCGGGCCATGGTACACTGCTAGAGCCCGGAATATTATTCACAGTGGTAATAGTCGATTCTTCGATTGAATCAAGACTCCCAGGATAGTGATGATCAAATGCATTTAAGGATTGATAAGAAATGGGATTGTTCATGTCGAAATAAGTGCTTAAACTCGAGAACTGATCAAACTCTGTATTTCGATCATGAGTTGCTGACGTGGTCGCGCCATTATTATTAATAATATTGATATCATTACTATTATTATTATTATTATCTGATTTTTCATGCAATAAAGGAGAGCCAATCAGGGCCTGATAGAGAATATTAGACATGCTTTTCTGATTATTACCAGTATTAGCACTCGTCGGAAAGCTGGGGCGATCTTGGGCGGCGCCGGCGCCGGATTTGGTGGCGGCGGCGTTTGGGATCCTGGGGCGTTTGTTTTTCCGGCCGCCGCCGACGGGCACATTGCGGAGGGTCCCACCTTTGGTCCAGTGCCTCTTGCAAGATTTGCAGAAATGGCGGGGCTGAGATTTGTTGTAGTTATTGTAGTAACAGAATTTCGTGTTTGTTGAGCTACACCGTGGACACTTCAACGGCTCCGATTGCTGCTGCAGCGGCCGCCTGGCGGCGGAAGGCGGTTTCGGCAGCTCCGGTGGACCCGGCTGCAGGGTGGTTTTGCCCGACGGCCAATCAAACCCTTGGTGATCCCCAGAAACCTGTTTGGTACTCAATCCCATGTTTGGATCTACTGACCTAACAAATTTAATCAAAGATTATAATGATTAAATTTGTTTGAAACTTTGTGGAGGAGAGAGAAATAAAATTGAATACGGTACGAGGAGTGTTAAATAATTTTCTTGATCGAGTGTGAGAATATAATTATAAGAGATTGGAATGTTTGTGTCCTAAGTGTTAAAATGGATTTTTTTTTTTTTTTTTATTTAATAAGGTGGTGGAAATAATAAATGGGTGTGTCTAAAAGATTCTAAGTCTATTTCTATATAGCTATTGGCTATCACTATCCATCAATCTACCTGTAAAAACAATAACAATACGATCACAATCGCATAAGGGTAACATTTGTGTCCACAGGTCTTAGTTGATATATGTGTGGGGTGCACCATTTGGTGTCAGATGTATCAAATTATATGCCCACCTTGGGCCCCACTTTAAAATAGTGCAATCCTTCTAAAATAATAACATCATTTTATGTGCGCGATAGTATGATGAATTGAAATACACCAACTACTATGCACATATGCGTATTTTAACGTGATTTGTAACTAAGTACTCTTTTACAAGCAGTGTTCAAGTTATAAATAAATTAGGGCTTATATGATTATTCGAGTTACAATGATGATAGATAATATTTGCTAAAATGTAAAATTCGTTGATTATTTTTTTTACAAAAATTGTTCTCTACATATATAAGGTGGCAAACTTAGTCTATCGATTAAATTTTGTTCATAAATTTAGTCTAATTTTCATCCAAATTAGAATTTTACCGAAAAATTGCACATGACACACATGATACCAAACTTTGAACTAAATAAAAAAAAAAAGTAATTGGTGAATTAAATTTGCACCACCTGAATTTTAATTTGGATCGTTTAATCAAATATCATAATTTGACTAAATATACAATAAAATTTAATTGATAAACTAACTTTGTCACCCTTATATTCAGTGCTCTATTCTTTCCAAGTCAAATAATCTAATGAACAAATTCTTTAACCTCAATATTCCTAATTTGGTTCATTAATGTGTTTACACTACCAAATAATCTATGGATTAGCTTGTAGCTCATGATGCTAGCGTGAGGATATACAAAGGCAAGACTCAAGGCATGAAATTAATATTCCTTTGTATAAAAGAAAGATAATCAAAACAAATGACTTTTTGTGCATTCATATATTTGGTCGGTCTGATATATATCTCATGTCTGCTGACAATTTGTTCTGTAATTGGTGTGGAGATCCTAATTAGTGTAGGTAAGTGCATGCTATATAGTTTCTTAAAAGCAAAATACTAATTAATGATATAGAATATTATTATAATAACAAATAAATAAAAAGTATAAGAAATATGTAGATAGGGTAGTGAAGTGATGGGGGTTAAAAAGACGAGTTGTCAACACGTGGTTCCTCGTGGGAGAGAGATAAAGCTTTTTCACTGAGTTGTAGATTGGGATCATCTTAATGGGCCATTCTTTGCCTTAGATTTGTGCATGTTATCACATGCACAACTTGGGGTGTGTATCGAGTTTTCCTTCACTTTTGGGTCGAATTATGATGCCTATGCCATTTTTGTGATAGGAATTGGAGAAATAAGCTATAAACCTAGGTCGGGTCTACATAATTTAGATTTTGTAATTAATATCGAAAAGGGGTGAATCTTAAAGGTTAAGATATCAATTATTCCTCTGATTGTGTCATTGGCTAAAGCGTTTTTTGATTGGATGGGAATGAATGAAAAAATTACACACAATTTGAATACTCCTCCGTCTCACTCAAAATGATAGTTTTGCGATTGGTTTCACACAAATTAAGAAATGAATAGTTTATATAGTTAAGTCATTAATTTAGTTAGTATTTTCCAATTATATCCTTCTTAAATTTATTAATATCAATTAATAATTATAAAAATCAATGTTGGAATTGGTATATTTGTTATTGGAATAGTAAGATTTTCCATTGTAGTCATTGGTTCTCGACTTACGAGGTAGAAACTAGTATTTCAAGAATATTAATTAAGGGTATGTGTGGAAATGAAAAATTAATGATATGTTAAATATGATAATTGGACTATATTTGTGGGACGGACGAAAATGGAATACTGGACTATTTTTGTTTGACGGAGGAAGTAGTATTCAAGTTTACAATTAGATGTCTGGGGTTTGATTCTTACTTCAATCCATTTTCACTAAGGGTATGTACTAAGGAAAAAAAAAATATTGAAAGTATTCTTATTTCTTAAACTTAGTTACCCATTAAAAACACTAAATTCTTTTAAAGATAATAAACGTACATACTTTAAAACGCAAATCTAAAACAAAAAATTTGTATGATGTCAATGTTGAACCAAATTATTGGAGGACATGGAAAAGAGTCCTAGAGGCTAGAAGTGAAAGGTACAACAAGAGTCGGCATTGTAGTCACGTATGAATGATGATCCATCAAGAATGTGCTGGGCACTACTATAGATAGGTCGCGCTAGCCGGGGCACTCTGAGTTTTGGCATTGCTGTGCTGACGCCCCTTTTCTTTTTTTTTTTTTTTAATTTATAAAAATGCTAAAATTATACTCCCTTCGTCTCATTCTATCTGTCGCTGCTGATTATTTCATGAAAATTAAAAAAGATAATTGGTGTATAATTATAAGTATCAAATGACCATAATATTATTTTATTTAAAATAATTAAAATTGTGAAATTATAAAAGAAGGGGTAAAAGTAGTAAAATAATATTTACTTTTTATTGGGAAAGTAAAAAAGTAACAATGATTGTCTCTTGAAAATATAAATGCGACAGATAGAATGGAACGGATAGAGTATAAAATCCTAAACATTTCATATACATTTCATCTTTTTCACAACTCTCTGACATCATAATTATGTCATAGCCGTCAAAGCTGCCAGCATCATCGCCGTTGTCATCGACAATTTAAAAAAAAATAGAAGCATACCGCCAAGATTGTCTATCATAGCCGTCGAGTCACAATTAACAACCACCGCCGCCACCATTACAAGAAGAAGAAGACGAAGAAGAGGACAAAACATGCGTTCAAACTTTTGGAACGCATTAGGAAAACCAAAAGGTGACCATGCACATGGCATTCGAAATTCTTGTTCAAATATCGTGAAGCACATTCGAATTAATTCCTGAACGAGTTAAAATGCCTTTAAGTTTGATGATTATTTCTCTACCTGTTACATTACAACGAGTCATCCAATTATATAATAAAATGACATTACAAATAAATTATCGAAAATCATATCATATGAAAAAAATAAACACCAAGAGAAAAACATCTGTGAAAATATCTCACGTCTTAATTTCCTTAGCATCCACTTCAACAATTACTCAATATGGGCTATTTCATTGAACCTAATCAGTACCATTTGAAGCAATTTACAAAAGGACATTTAACATGGGCAAACTAACTTGTAATGTCACGACCTGTCATGACTCATGAGCCCATTTCAAGTAAAATATTATAGTACCACGCTGCAGTATATCATATAGGAAAATAAAACAATTATAAAAGGAACAATGTGAGAGAATACGTACCGACGTACGTATTGCTAATGAACAAACAATTACTTGGATAAATAATAAGAATAATAGAAGAAAAAATTGTCACCACAATATCAGATTAGAGGGAAATAAATAAATAAATCAATAAATAAATATGTGTAACATATATGTACGTCCAGTAATATACTAGTGGTCGGCCGGTTAGGTAAAGCCACTTTTCAAGAATTGTTTTATCACAAGTAGCCTGAAACCGAATATTTGTCGGATTGGGTAGGGACTTTGTACAGCTTACCTTAATAATTAAGCGTCACGATAAAAAATTTGTTTTTAATTTATATGAGGGGATGCACAATTACTAGTTAGGTGCAAACTGAATAAACTCAATAGCCAGCAATAATGAGAATGAGATTCGAATATTTTTTTAAATTATAGTTATAGTTATAGATATTAAATTATTATAATATTTTTTTATTTAAAATAATTAAAAGTGTAAAATAATTAAAATAGGAAAAAATTGAAAAGGAAAATAATTATCTATTAAAAATATAAATACGCTACATAAATTAAAAAAGAAATTCTAAATTGTGACTAAGTAGAATAAGGAATAAGGTAGAAGGATTGGTATATAATCATTGATGTCATCGTATGATCCCAACTATGTTTTTTTGAACTAAACAATGATAACTAAACCTGTTGAAACCAGTGTCCTTAAGCCGATTAATTTAACCAAACCACGTGCTTTCATAATTACGTGGGGCTCCTTTTGCGTTGCCGCCGAATTAATTAGCATCCATTGATTCGATTAACATATATTATAATCATCGCACGCTGATTTGTTTAAAGAAATAGCGATTGATTAAATATTAGAATTTCATGTGGTGTTTGGAGTGATCAAACTTGTGCTACTGCACGCGCATCATGCTACCATAACCACATGTTGGAAATAAATAAATAAATATATGGGCGGTCATATGGCCCCTGAGAAAATAAGAATGAAATAGCGCTAACATTTTTTGTAATCTTAAATTAGAAATACAAAAATAAATTATAAAACATCAGTTTGAAAATCAAAGACAAATCATAAATGATTAGAGCTAGTAGTATTCATTCTTTATTGAAATAAAAGGTATTGCATTAAATCAAATAATTTGCAAACAAACTAGTTTACAATTTACGAAACAAACAGGTAATTCACAATTGGCGGAACAGTGAAATATGTGCTTGACAAACAATAGGGGAAAGACTAATTTCTATTTGTCAATAACAATAAACAAAGTGTTGAGAATTAGCATTTGATAGAGAATTGTAAGCCTCGTGCCTCTTCAATTTTTATTTTTATTTAAATTGTTTTTTTTTTCTTATTTTTTGCTCTTAAGGTCTCATTTAAAATGGATCGTCAATTATGGGCTCTAATTTCACTTTAATTTCATACATATTGCTAATTTATGTATCAATTAAAATTCAATTAATTTATTGGGTAATTATATAAAAAAAGTTTTGAGACCCCAAAAAATATGGGGCTCGAGGCAATGGCCTCATTGGCCTCTGTTAAACGACAGTATAGGGCACAACGACCTGATGAATTCATATCGCATGATCATAGACCTACTCGACGACCTGATAACCTCAGGTCGCATGAGTGGCGACCTGATAGGTTCAGGTCGAGTGAGTGTCGACCTAACAGGTCTCAGCACCAGAGGTCTACATGGAGCCTATATCACGTCGGATGACATCAACCCTAGATTAGTACAGTCCAATCTGCTACAGCTGTCAAATAGTATTGTGGCAATATTGACCAGACGATCATAGTTAGCCGTTGTCAGATGTATTTCTGACCACAGGATCTAGAGCAACCTTAGTCTGTAGTGTTGCTATAAATAGTTGTGTATTTCATTGATGTTATATGTGAAACAGATTACCAAAATATATATAGTACATTCTCCTCAACTCACTTTATAATAGCTAGCCTTCATTATATCAGCTCGCCATGAGCTCGCAACTTCTCTTTCATGGTATTAGAGCAAGTTTGAGTAGGTCGCATGATGAAAGGTGATGCAGATGGAGGTTGATAAGTGGCTGGCTTGGTGGTGTGAATGTTGAAATGTTAGAGTCCATCTTTAACTGTCCCTCTGAGCAAGATGGCCTTGGTGGTTTGATCCTTAATGAGACAATAAGAATGATGGAATTCAAAAAAGAAATTATTATCAGAGGCAAGATTGGAGACACTTAACAGGTTTTTAGTGATTGAGGGAACATGAAGTAGATTCTTGAGCAAGAAAGCTCTAGAATTAAGTGGAGCTTTGAGAAAAGAGTTACCAACGTGATTGATGTTTACTCCAGCGCCATTACCCATTTGGAGCCTGTTTCCTCCAGCATATTCAGAGGCGATATTCAAATTTGAAAGGTCGTTTGTTACATGCACAGTTGCTCCAGAATCAGGAAACCAGAGACTATCTGAGTCATAGTCTATATGTGAGCTGATGGTTCCACCATTCCCAATGTGCGCCATATTGAGCGAAGGATTTCTGCTGACTGTTGGTTGGATTGATTGTTACTGTAAAAGTTGTCATTTCTATACCATCACTTATCTGCTGTATGTCCAGAGACATAGAAGATCTAACAAATAACTCTGTCTCCTCCATTTGATCGTCCTCCGCGACCTCTTTGATTTCTGCCTCCTCTTCCACCTCTGAAACTGTTCTTGCCACCTCCGCGACCTCGTGAACTTCCTCTACTTTGTTGATAATTACTGTTGTTGACTATTCTGGTGTTGACCTGTGTAGCAGCATTAATAGAGAGCTGAGATCCTTCTGTATTAACATACAAAACATTGTTGTTGTTGGTTCCCAATCTGGCTTCATAGCTGAGCAAGAGGGCATGCAGTTCAGCTAGTGTGTAAGGTTGTGGCCTGGATGCAACATTAACCATCACTGAGTCATACTCACTTCCTAATCCAGCCAAAATCTGCAAGATCTGGTATTTTTCAGAGATCTTGTTCCCTGTAGAAGCTAAAGCATCACAACAAGACTTCATCTTTCTCAAATACTCTTTCATGGACAAGGTATTTTTCCTTAAGAACTGCAACATTATCCTATACTGCACTATCTTTACTTGAAACTGCATGGCAAAGTTGTTCTCAAGAGCAGGCCATATTTCTTCAAATGTATTGAAACCAACAGTTAAAACACAAATACTCTCACTTAAAGAGGATGGGATCCATGAGGCTAAGATCTGATCTTGCCTTTCCCACGTAGAAAAGAGGGGGTTTGTTTGATTTTCTCCTTCATCAGTTATAAACTGTGGTGGATTTGTAGATCCTTTCCTAATGAATGCTTTAAGCCCATAACCCTTGATGGTGTTCAAGGCTTGTTGTCTCCAGATCAAGTAATTATTTTCATCTAATTTGGTTGAAATGAGCTGACTTTGAGGATAAACGTTTGGAGGTAGAGGTGAAGAGGTTTGGGTTGAGGAGGAAGAGCTGTTGTGAGATGTTTTGTAAAGGAAAAATAGTAATTGGTTGCAGATGGGTATTTAAGACCAAGAGAAACACCGATGGTTCAGTTGTTAGACACAAAGCAAGACTTGTTGCTCAAGGTTTCTCTCAGCGAGCTGGTTTTAATTTCTCTGAAACCTTAAGTCCAATTGTTAAGTGTTTGTAGAGTTTTCGTGGTGTTGAAATGAATCAACGGGTTCTTGGCTTGGTATTATTGGAGATCGATTCGATTGAATGATTCAATGTGTTTTAAGCTTGGAAAATAAAAGGAAAATGAAAATAAAGCAATTAAACTAACTAAACTAATTTAGGAATTGAAATTGCATATTGGTAGGATGCCTCAATATGTAAATGCAAGCAAGTAATGAAAATAAGCAAGAAAATGCAATGTTTCACCAAGTACAAGCATGCAAGCACAAGGTACAACTATGCATAAAATCCTAAATAATGCAAATTACCAAAAATTGAAAGCATGGATGTAAAGAGCAAAGAAAGTTGACAAGAAAGTTCAAAACTTTAAGGAAAATAACAAGCAACAAAACCTATATCTAAGATTTAACCTAAAACTATGCATGAAAATAAAATTCAAAATAAAGCATGTGAAAAACTCAAAATCAAGACGATCCAAGAGCCGATCTATGATCTAGATGTGTCACTCATCTAGATTCCATAGCCAATTCATATATTTCATCATGAATTCAAGGTGCTAAGGCTAAAAGCATAACATGAAGAACAAGCATGAAAATGAAGAACAAAGCACATAAAACATGAAATTGAAAGGAAACTTACTTGAATTAAGAAATGAAACAAAGCTTGAATGTAATTGCATCAAAAGTAACAATCCAAAGGAGTATTTGGATTCTTCTTAGGCTTACAAACCCAAGGCCAAGCATGAAAGTAAATCTAAATCTAAAAAAGAAATTACTTCAAAACTTGAGATTGAATCTAAAACCTAAGAGAGAGAAATTAGATCTTAAAAACTAGAGAGAGGATTTTTAATCCCCAAACCCATGCTTGGGTTAGGAGAAAAATGAGAGGTGTGATATCTTCATAGGTGCAAGGTGTGGGCTTTATATACTTGTTTTTAGGGGCAAAACCATCAAATATGCTCAAAATCGCCTAACTCCCAGCGTCGCAGTCGATCGACTGACAAAGCAGTCGATCGACTGCCCAGTCTCGAACAGCCACTCTCTGCCGAGCATTCGATTGACATAAATCCATTCGATCTACTGGCAAATATACGGAATTATCCAATAATGTATTCATATTAAATGTATCCCTTCCTCTTAGATATCATCTGTCGTTTGATTTGTGTCATTTGGAATATTCCTCCGAGAGTTATGGGTTCCGCACCAAAACCTGCCACAAGCGAGGCGACGACGAACTGTCTCCACTTGAAGCTACTTTTTACCATTCTTAGACTCGAAACTTAGAATTTTTGTAAACACAAAAGTTTTAGACAATTATCTCATCTTTCCAATGGTATAAGGTGGAGGCAAATGGCACAAGTGGTTTTGGGTTTATACTTGTATTACGACAACTGAGATATCCACCGAGCGAATATAATCCTTTTAGCCACCTACAAAACAAGAATTCAAGCTTAAAAAACCCAAAAATAGCGCAAACACCTCACATATCGTACTCTTAAAGTCAAAAAGAAGATCAACGAGAAAAAATCTTAAAACCTAATGAAAAACGACTCAAAACTACTAGATACGACGCTAAACCGTAACTAAAAACACGAGGAAAAACACAACAATTACATGCAAAACATCAAGCCAACAACAATAAGAATAATCTTAAGCATTGTTGTTTCTTGTGGATGGGATGTTAAGCATCTTGATATTAATAATGCATTCCTCCATGGGGACTTACATGAAGTGATTTATATGAAACAACCTCCCAGTTTTGAAGAACAGAAAGACAAACAGCTCTTCTGCAGACTCACCAATGCTATTTATGGGCTTAAACAGGCCTCTAGAGCATGGTTTGGCAGGATTTAAGGAATACTTAAAGGTATTGGACTCGCGGGTTCAAAAGTTGATGCTTCCTATTTTTACAGGTTGAAGAATGGGTCAAGAATTTATCTGCTCATCTATGTAGATGGCATACTGATTACAGGGAGAAATGAGAATGAGGTCGCTTCAGTAGTTGCCAATTTGAAAAAGGTTTTGTCACTGAAAGAGCTGGGCAGTGTTAAACAGTTTTTGGGAATCCATTTTACCCCATCCGCTGATGAAATACATTTGAGTCAAGGATAGTACATAAGAGAGCTTCTCAAGCGAGCTAATATGCTATCATCCAAACCGGTTCCCACTCCAATGATTACTTCCAACAACCTGTCCAAATTCAAAGGGAGCAGAATGGACATAAACCCTACTCTTTACAGAAGTTTGTTCGGAGGCCTACAATATGTCACTATTACGAGACCTGAAATTTCCTTCAGTGTTAACAAAGTTAGTCAGTTCATGGCTAATCCCTTAAATACGAGCTGGAGAGCACTGAAACGAATTCTGAGATACTTGGCAGGCACCATTGATCATGGACTGAGAATAACGAGAGCTCTAAACTTCAATTTAACTGGTTTTTTGACTCTGATTAGGCTGTCGACCTTGATGGTAGGAAGTCTGTCAGTGGTTCCTGTGTCTATCTTGGCAATAATCTTGTATCATGGAGTTCGAAGAAGCAGGGTTTTATGTCAAGGTCGAGCACTGAGGCAGAGTACAGGAGTTTAGCGAACACTGCTGTAGAGATGACATGGATAGGATATTTGCTCAAGGAATTGAAAATTCGATCAGTTCGCATGCCTACCGTTTGGGTAGATATTTTAAGCACGATTGCTCTGGCATCGAATCTTGTCCAACATGTAAGAACTAAGCACATTGAACTTGATTTTTATTTTGTTAGAGAAAAGAATCTTTCACAACAGCTCGCTGTGAAACATGTTCCTTATTCAGAGCAGATAGCTGATATTCTAACGAAATCTTTAAGCGAATAATTCTTCACTAAGCTTAGAGACAGATTGAGAATCATGCCCAAGAGATCGTTCGAATTGAGAGGCCGTGTTAAACGACAGTATAAGTCACAACGACCTGATGGATTCGGGTCACATGATCATAAACCTACTTGGCGACTTGATAACCTCAGGTTGCATGAGTGACGACTTGATAACCTCAAGTTGCATGAGTGGCGACCTGATAGGTTCAGGTCGAGTGAGTGACCTGATAGGTCTCAGCACCAGAGGTTTGCATGGAGCCTACATCACGTCGGATGACATCAACCTTATATTAGTGTCTGTTATAGCTGTCAAATAGTACTATGGCAAAATTGGCCACACGATCATAGCTACCCGTTGTCAGGTGTACTGTAGCAATTCTGACCACAAGATCTAGGGCGACCTTAGTCTGTTGCTATAAATATCTGTGTATTTCATTGATGTTGTGTATGAAACAGATTACCAAAATATATGTAGTACATTCTCCTCAACTCACTTTATAATAGCTCGTCTCTCATTATATCAGCTTGTTATGAGCTCATAACTTTTCTTTCAACCTCAAAGAAGGACCGATCGTGTGTGAGAGTGTGTGCGCGCGCACGTGCATGCACGTGTCTGTGTGTATTAGGGCTCTAGGCCGCTCACATGCTTAATATATATAGAGATAGATAGATGTTATGTGCAAGTCGCCTGGAGCCTCCAACTTGACAACTAAGGCCCCCAATATTTTTTTTATATTCTGAATTAAAGCTCACTTGCATATATATTGTAAACTAGATATGACGATATATGAATTTAACTCTAAAATTTCTTTCAATAGTTGTTTTCTAATCTCTCAACTAATGTGAGAAACTCCAAGCATGTAGTACCGCTTGCAATGTTAAAAAATTCGAAATTTTAGCACTTACATGATTCATTTGAGACATTATATATAAGGGTAGAAACTTTGGAAATTTTAAATTGTTATTAGTTCACTTGATTATCATTTGAAGTTATTATTATTATTATTATTATTATTATTATTATTATTATTATTATTATTATTATTATTATTTGATTTGATTTATCGTCCCAAATATAAGTAGAATGAAGTTAAACTAAAGTTTCCTAGATTTTACATTTTTATTATTGTAGCTTTTTAAGGAACCATTATTGTAACTTTGAACAATTTCTGTTAATAAACAACTTGAAATATGTCGGACAATGCAATTTTATGTTGTTGTGAAGTTCTTTAAATCCATTTATAAATATTTTGTTTATTTAAATAATAAAGAAGGATAAGGCTATAAGACCTCAAATAAAAGGCTATAAGGAACCATTAATCGTAGTGTTTTTCTCGTATTTTTAGTTAGGGTATTATATTGTTTTTATTAGTTTCCGAGCCGATTATTTTAGGGTTTTTTCTTATTTTAGGAATTTTTTTGTTTCTTTGTTGATTTCGTGATGAAAAGGGATAAGAAGGTTTGGTGAAATTCTTGAGTTTTTATGTTCAGAATTCCTATTTTTAAAGGTAAGGGCATTGAAGGCTAAAGTACTAGCCAAGGCAAGACAAACCCCAAGCCAAACTTGACGCCAAGAGAGGTTAAAAAATACCCAAACATTCTGGAATACTAGCCAACCCGCGCCACAACTCGCCAAAGTAGGCGCCAGACCTCGGCGTTTGCCAAGATTCCCGCCCAAACCGCCGCAAAGCGTCCAGCGTTTGCCAAGATTCTCGCCCGAATAGTAGCCAAGCGTTGCGCGTTCACCAAGATTGCAGCCAAGATCCGCGCCAAGCGGCCGCTGGCGCTCGCCAAACCACTGGCCAGACTTCTCGCTCAAGTAGCACCCGGCGTTTGCCAAGAATACTCGTCAAATGCTCAGCCATCAGCGCCCGACGCTTGCCAAAATACTCGCCAAAGCAAGCGCCAAGGCCCCCATCTCAGCGTTGGCGATCGCCAAACCATTCGCCACGCCGTGCGCCAGTATGCAGAAATCCGGTCAAACTCTAGTCAAACCGGGAAATTCAAGCCTTAAGTGCTAATTTGGCCCATTTTGACCCAATTAAACCTAGTATAAATAGCACGCAACTCTCATTTGTAAGATATCTCTCAAATTTTCCAAACTTGCATGGGTTTTGGAATATTTTCTCTCTCTTGTTCTTAGTTTAATTTTGAAGATTTCCTTGGGGAGTTGACTTCATGGGGTCGTTTCCCAAGTCAGTTGATGGTTACGAGTACATTCTCGTGGGGGTTGATTATGTTTCTAAGTGAGTCGAGGCCATCCTTACGACCAAGAACAACGCCGAAGTGGTTTTCAAGTTTGTAAGAGAAAACATTTGTGCTCGTTTTGGCTTCTCGAGAGTGATAATAAGTGATGATGGTAGCCATTTTTGTATTAAAAATTTTGAGAGACTTATGAGGGTTTACGAGATCAAACACAATATAGCTACACCATACCACCCCCAAACGTCGAGGCAAGTCGAGACGAGTATCAAACAAGTAAAGAGCGTGCTCAAAGACGGTGCAACCTAATCGAAAGGATTGGTCAAGAAAGCTAAACGACGCATTGTGGGGCCTCTGGATGGCTTATAAGACGGTTCTAGGCACGAGCCTTTATTATTTGGCATTCGGGAAGTCTTGTCACTTACCCGTTGAGATTGAGCATAAGGCGTTTTGGGCAATGAGAGCCGTGAACATGGATTTGAAGGGGGGCGGTCTTGAAAGGATGTTGAAAATGGAGGAATTGGATGAGCTTCGGAATACTCAATATAACAATGCTCGTATTTATAAAGAGAGGACGAAGTGAATTCATGACGCGAGGCAAGTTCCGAAGAAGTTAGAAGTTGGTATGCCCGTTTTGCTCTACAATTCTCGTTTGGCTCTCCATCCCAGCAAGTTGAAATCCAAATGGATGGGACCCTATATGATTGACGACCTTAATCCGAGCAGGGCGGTAACCTTGATCGACCCTAAGACTCAAGAGCGATTCCAAGTCACTAGACATCGGATCAAGCCTTACCGTCATGGTTTCCTTTTGCCTCCCGACGAAGAAGTAATCGCCCTGGTGGATCCTCCCACTACAACTTCTTCATAATCAAAAGGAGAGTACGTCGAGATAACGACGTTAAACAAGCACTTTATGGTAGGCAACCCACGTTCTTTTCACTTATTTCCTTTTACTTTCTTACTTCCTTTAGTTCTTATTTTATAAAAAAAAATATATAGAGGAGAAGGAGAAGAAACAGGGAACACCTTGAGTTGCCTTATGATCTTTTCTCTCCCTTTCATACCTTCTCTTTTTTTTTAAATTCTTTTATCTTCACTTTTTCCTCTTATTGTCGTATTTGTATGATTTTATGTTACTTGGTTAATGGAGTTTAATTAACTAATTTGAAGACGTGAGTGAATTTTGTTAGGTTGAATGATGTGGGTGAAAAAAGGTCTTCGAGGAACAAGCTCGGGAAGCCAATTTGCGTCAAGTGTTTCAACACTTGTACCTTGAGCTAACTCAGAAAGGGGCAAAACATTCTGGAATGCTTGCTAAGGCTTGCCATGGACTAGCCAAAACCCGCGCCGGCTACTGGCGCTTGCCAAGCTTGTCGCCAACTCCTGGGCCAGCACGCACTAGCGTTTGCCACAACTCACGCCCGCCCGCATCAAGCCAAAAATCCCACGCTTTCCATGTTCCTAGCCAACTCCTGCACCAGCGCACCCTGGCATTTGCCAAAACTCATGCCCGCCCGCCTCAAGCCAAAAAGCCCACGCTTGCCTAGGCGCTTGCCATGTCTCTCGCCAAAACCCACGCTACCTCAAGCCCGCGCCATTTTTATTTTTGAAAAAAAATTAAAAAAAAAAAAAAAAAAGAAGAAGATAAGACAGAAAGAAAACGGAAAAGGGGATGAAGAAAAAACATAAGCTTGAGAAGGGGGAAACAAATTTCATATCATTCAAACTTAAACCTTGCACACCAATTCCAATTCTTCACCAACATAAGCTTTGATTCTACTCACCCGATTCCCACTTTAGTTTCTCTCTTCTTTTATTTTACATTGGACCTCCATTCTCCGAACATCTTTTACAGAAATTCCTTTACACAACCTGCCCTCGTTTCCCCATGGAATTTCAAGTTTAAACAGGTAAGTAGCTTGGAACCACCTTCTCCGAACCCCTTATTATGTACGAATTTGTGAATTGAAATGGGAAGTGAGTACTCCTATACGCATTGACACCTAATTCTTGGATTTACTATTTTGTTCATCACATGTTCGACAAAATGCCTGAGTGAACATTCGTCATTTTCCTTTTAGTTTTTGATTTTGAACCTTCTATAAATTGGACATGAACACCTAGGAGAGTGCATTTTTCTTATTGGCAAGCTTAACTTCCAAACCTCCATCCGATTTATACTATTAACCTAAGCTACACGACCGAGATTCCCATTTTCTCCCCTAACTCCGAGCTAATGCCTCCAAGAGCGTCTAAAAAGGGGGGTAAGAGAGTTTTGTCCCATTCAATCGGATCTCGTGATGCCCTTTCCATGTAAGAAACCTCTAGATTCGACTCATTTTTAAAGAGGTCTGTTGCCTAACCCCGAGTGTTCATGATAAATGAAATCGAGGAGGATGCCACACGACCCGGTCATCCGATTGACGTAGTCGTATTAAGGATGATCAAGTTATTTGGTTGTGAACGGTTAGACGCCACTTTTGATAGAAAGGACTCCACTTTTACTTGTAGGCTCGCCGGTAAAGAGATTGTGGTGGATGATAATGTACTCTATCAAGCCTTGGGGTTGAGGTTTGGCAGAGAGAAGGTTCATTTGGAAGCATTTCATTTGGAAGCATGTGTCCCCGATTCGGAAATCAAAAGTTTTTGGAAGGATATTTCGAAGGACGATGCGGTTAAAGATGATAAAAGAGGAGTGGCGTGGGACATCGAGGACGACTCTTGTTTATATATGCATAGGTTCATAGCCCATATCATCCTCGGGAAGCAAGAAGCAAGCAAGATTGCTCGGGTAGAGCTGGTCTTATTATGGTGTGCACTCCAAGGGATATGCCCGTGTATCCCTTCGATCATACGCTCCATAATTGAATCTCAAGTGCTCAACCCCAAGCTCAAACTTAGCTTCGGACCCTTAATCACCGCTTTAGTCGTGCACACGGGATTCGACGTGCGAAATTTGGGATACTCACCCCTCAAAGCCCGTAAAGTTAATCTTATCGTCCAAGACTTGAAGAAGAAGCCGATGAAGAAAAGGAGGGTCTCAAACCCCTCAACTCTATTCGAGTGACCCTCCCATAGTCATGCCGAGGACTTACCCACGGCCCCCGATACCCCTTTGGAAGGGTGGGCGGGGGTTTATCGAGAGGTGCGAGATTTGAGAGCGGCAAGTGAGCGACGAGATGAAGAGAATAGGGCATTCCAACATTCAGTTTTCGATCGCCTCAACTGAAACTTTGAGGCTACGAGGGTTTTGCAAGAACGACAAGAGAAATATCGGAAAGAAAGTCGCAAAGAATACAAGATGTTGAAGAAATTGCTCTTGTCGTGCATGTGTATGAAAAAGGACTCGGTTAATGATGATGAGAAATCGGAGGAGGAAGTTCGAGCTGGAAATAAATGGGTTGTTGATTCACACCAAAACAAGGGGATCGAAATGAAGCTTGGGGGTGTGAATGAATTCGGAAATGTTGGAAGAGAGAGGGAGATGAAAGAGGATCGATAAGAGACCAAGCGGATGACGCGCGTGGCAAGGAAATGGTGGTCTAGACGAGAAAGAAGGTTCAAAATAAGACTCGTTCGGATGTTGAGGGTGAGGAAAGAGGAAGCGAGGAATTAAATGAAGACGACGATATTGAAGAAGATGAGGACGATGCTCAAGAAGCGAAAAATATGAGAGCAATGGCGATTCAATCCGAGAGCGAAGAGGAGGAGGATGATGATTATTTCAACCCAAGTCGTCCGTCATTTGAAAACGACAATGAATCCATCACTCCCATTCGTTGGTACGAGGGCGACGATTCCGAGGGCGATGAGAACATTGAGCACGGCCCTTTTTACTCTCTTGAACTCTTTTGATTTCGTAGTTTATTTGGTTATGTAATATTTGTTTAATATTCGGCACTTTTGGATTAGTTTGGAGATGTCCGGATGTTTATTGTATGACTTCGTATGCTTGTTTATTTTGTGTAATTGATTTAGTGTGTTTTTAATCGTTTATGACGTGTTTTGATTTCCGAATCCAACCGTGATTGCTTTGTTAAGATAATAGCGTTCATGAAGCCAGGAGAGCCACACCGTGTTCGGATCGATGCTTGGGTTACTTGATTGTTTAAGTGGACTCCACCGATCTTGACCAAAACTCGCTTGGTTAAGGAAGTTTCCTATTCCTCCACGCCCCCCTCCTGGTGGTGGGTAATTAGTTTTTTTTTAATTAAATTCGAGTTTTGACGATGTGATGAATTCTTGGTGAAGTGACGCTTCCTATTTGTGCATTATGTGGTTGAGTCATTTTTTAGGTCTCGTGTATGTTAATTAAATGTCTAAACAATTACAACTTGCTTGGAGGTTTGAATAGTTTACTTGTCGGGTTCTTGCATGTATATGACCTTTTGTGTAAGGAATTGAATTTTTGTGCTTCGTCCAAAACCCGCCTATATATATATATATATATATATATATATATATATATGTAATCAACATTTACTTGTGAAAAGATGGCCAAGCTCTAAAAGCTCTTTCGATTTGTTTCCAAAATTTGGTGCAAACTAGTGAGTAGCCTTGTGTGATTTATCGGCTTGCATGTATTTTTATGGAAATTGCATTGAGGATGTTTGATTTTGCTCGTACATGATTGAATTTGGAAATGACCTCGAGGCACATATATCATCCTTATTCTGAACGTATCCAAATATATATGCTACTTAAAAATCCCAAATGAGCCCCCTTGAGCCTATGCCCCATTTCTTGTTAGCCGAACTCGATTTTAACTCTTATATCTTCATAAATTGTGGGATGAGAGAGTGTGTTGTTAGTTGACTAGGAATGTGTGGGAAATCAATTGTGGGTTTCGATTTTGAGTTAATTATATACCAAAAAAAAAGAGATAAAAATACAAAAAGAAGGAGAACAAAAATAAACTCCAACACAAAATCACGAAAAGTGATAAATCATGCGTTCAAGTGAAAAGCCTATTTAAAAAGGCTAAGTTTAGTGAAAAGAAGCAAATTCAAAAAGCTTCTAAGTGTTGTGAAATAAAAGTCGTGAAAGTGTGTGTACAAACGAAAGGGTTTCGAGTGAAAAGTTTGGTAAATTGGGGAGGGCGAAGCAATCATAAGCTTCGAGTCTTATAAAGTAGGATTTCGTGTGTTATTGATCACGTTTGATCGTGTGTTAGCCACTATATCCAAATATTCCATACCTTACCAAAGAGCCAACATTACAACCCGAAAATAAAGACCTCTTTCAATTCTTGTTTGATTATGTACAATGGGTAGTTTTGAATTTTTGGTTTGTGAAATCTTTAAAAGGTGCATGCATTGTCCGATTCGAGCGTAAACACGTCCCATATAAACAAACACTTGAGAGAATTGAGCGAACACCCTCAAAATCCCATTTGAGAGGAAGTCATCGATTTGGTTTTAATTTGAGGAAGAGTAATAAGATCAATGCTTGACTATAACGAGTTCATGTTGATACATTCATCATATTAATAAGGATAAGCACAAGGGTTTTTCTTCTTGTATCATGTTCACTGCATGTACATTCTTGATTCTATTCGTTGTTCGAGGAAGAACAAATCGATCAGTGTGGGGTGGTTGTTTTGCATGTAATTGTGATATTTTTATCGTATTTTTAGTTAGGGTGTTATATTATTTTTATTAGTTTTTTAGTCGATTAGCTAAGTTTTTGGTGGAATTCTTGAGTTTTTATGTTCAAAATTCCTATTTTTATAGGTAAGGACATTGAAGGCTAAAGTACTAGCCAAGGCAAGCCAAACCCCAAGCCAAACTTGATGCCAAGAGAAGCTAAAAAATGCCCAAACATTATGGAATACTAGCCAACCCGCGCCACAACACACCAAAGTAGGCGCCAGACCTCGACGTTTGCCAATATTCTCACCCAAACCGCCGCCAAGCGTTCAGTGTTTGCCAAGATTCTCGCCCGAACAGCAGCCAAGCGTTGCGCGTTTGCCAAGATTGCATCTAAGATCCGCACCAAGCGGCCGCTAGCGCTCGCCAAACCGCTGGCCAGACTTCTCTCTCAAGTAGCGCCCGGCGTTTGCCAAGAATACTCGCCAAATGCTCATCCATCAGCGCCCGGCGCTTGCCGAAATACTCGCCAAAGCAAGCGCCAAGGCCCCCATATCAGCGCTGGCGCTCGCCAAACCATTCGCCACACCGTGCGCCAGTATGCAAAAATCCAGTCAAACCCTGGTCAACCCGGGAAATTCAAGCCTTAAGGGCTAATTTGACCCATTTTGACCCAATTAAACCTAGTATAAATAGCACGCAACTCTCATTCTGTAAGATATCACTCAAATTTTCCAAACTTGCATGAGTTTTGAAATATTTTCTCTCTCTTGTTCTTAGTTTAATTTTGAAGATTGCCTTGGGTTTGTAAGCTCAAGATGAATCCAAGTACTCCCTTGGATTTTTACTTCGATGCAATTTAATTCAAGTTTGTACGGTTCTCTTTTAATTCAAGTAAGCTTTCTTTTATTTTTTATGCTTTGTTCTTCAATTTCATGCTTATTCTTAAATTTATGCTTTTTGCCTTAGCTTTTTGATCTCTTGCTTGATCTTGTGAATTGACTATAGAATCTAGATGAGTGACACGTCTAGGTCATAGACCGAGTCCTTGATCGTTTTTTTTTCAAGTCTTTCATATGCTTTATGTTGATTTTTGTTTTCACGCATTGTTTCATGCTAAATTTTAGATCTATGCTTTGTTGCTTGTGGTTTTACGTAAAGTTTTAAACTTTGAAGTCAACTTTCATTGCTCTTTCTATCTATGCTTTCAATTAGTGCTAATTTTCATTATTCAAGTTTTTATGTTCATGCAAGCATGGTTGTACCTTGAGCTTTCATAGTTGTACTTGGTGAAACATGGCTTGCTCTTGCTTGATTTCCGTTATTGCTTGCATTTTCATTGAAGGCATACGACCGAGGCATCCGACCAACTTGCAATTTCAATTTCTAGTTTAGAATAGATAGGTTATTTGCTTTATTTTCATTTTCATTTTATTTCTTCAAGCTACAAACACCTTGAAACTTACAATTAAATCGATTTCCGATAACACCAAGCCAATAGAACCTTTAATTTTCCAAAACCACTAAAAACTACACTTCAGGTCTCAAATTCATAATTTTGGGTATAAAACTTAAAATGTACCTCCAGATATATGTCTTATACTCAAATATGATTTGAGACCACCCTAAAAAAGTCTCAAGTTTTAAACCAATTTACAAAGTGTCTGAAATTTTTTTAAACCCAAATCTCAAATTTATTTGATGGGACCTTATTAAAAACAAAAATTTCAACTTGGGGATAAGACAAAAGGACAACGATAATTATTTTTCACCAAAAGTTAATAGTTTGGTCTAAAAACTATAAGACTCAACGTTTGGACTTGAAAGAAATTGAAGACCCTAAAATATTAAAATAATATTCGGAATCTCAAAATTTTGTGTTTGATACCAACTGTTAGATATGACAATTTATTAGGTGCACCCAGTAATAATATATTATTATTCAGTTATTGTGATAATATATGACAATTATACGTGATGATATATGATAATTATACGAGATAAAATATGACAAAGATTTAGAGTGTAGGGTTTACTTTTCCATTTTAGGGTTTAGTTTCCACTTTTAGGGTTTAATTTTTCATTTTAAGGTTTAGTTTTTTATTTCTTTTATTTAATTTTCCATTTTAGTGTCCCGACAAAAATCTATCATTCTACCAGTTATATGAGATGATATGTGTTAGTTATATGTGATGATATGTGTTTGTTATATGTGATGATATATGATAGAAATCTAGAATTTAGAGTTTAATATTTAATTTCGGGGTTTTGTTTTTTATTTTAGGATTAATTTTCTATTTTTAAGGTTTGATTTTTTGTTTTAGATTTATTTTTTTAATTTTAGGATTTTAGATTTTAGATTTATAATTTTAATTATTTGTGATGATATGTATTAGTTATATGTGATGATATATACCAATTATATGTGATGATATATGTTAGTTAAATGTGATGATAAATTAAATTATAGGGTGCACCTGCGTCCATAGTATACTCTCTCGTTAAATATGGCCTTACGCATATTTCAAAATTTTAATTAAATTATATTATTAAATTAAAGGAAAGTGAATACCTATCAAATTATTCAAAAGAGCATTAATCCCTGTGTGTTGCTATATTGTGTGTGCGTGTGTGTATTTATATATAAAAAATTAAAATCATATGAGAACTAATTTTTGAGGTAAAAAGTTAATTATGAAATCGTTATATTACATTATATGTTATGTTAATTTAAGTAATATAAAATATTATTTATATTTTTACATTACTATTTGTGTTCTCTTAACTTTTGCTATTATTTTAATTAACATGTACATGACTCATAAATAATACCGTATACTACATAATATAGTAAGGTCTCAAGTTTTCACACAACAATTGGTATCCATGCGATCCTACTTTTCTCTCTCTCTCTCTCTCTCTCTCTCTCTCTCTCTCTCTCTCTATATATATATATATATATATATATATATATATATATAATTCTAATTTATCATTTTTTAGAATAAGATAATGGAAATCAACCAAGTTTAAACTATATTTTGTCTTCCCATGTTATTTATTCATGCAATCGAACAAGCTGCATTACAATTTTATCCGATTTAGTAATGCAATAAAATAGAATTACTGAATATGTGTGCCAGTTGTACATAGCATTTCAACTTGAGGATTGATTTCACGCCTTGAAAAAGCGTCATATTTTGAGTTAAGAGCCCAATAAAGCTCGAGCTCAGTTTGTTAATACGAGAGAATGAGTCGAATTTGAATTTGATAAATACTTAAAATATAAAAAATTAAATTGAGCTGAGCTCGCTTTGATAAGCTTGAAAAAAGCTTGATTTAACTTATTAAGATAGCAAAATTATTATTTTATCAACATATTGAAAAAAAAAGATTTATTAATAATTAAGCACTTAGTGTAAAAGGAAAAGTAGAAAATAAGAAGACATAAAGAAGACGAAGGAGACAGTAGAAATTAGGGTTCTCTTATTCATCAAAGACGCTCTTTATATAGGGTATCAAATACATGTTTCCATAATACATAAAGATAACAAATACCTAAATTGTCCTTCATCAGTTACTTATTGACGAAGACACACTAATTATATTTTTCCTTCAACACTCCCACTTGTGCCATGTCAAAGGGTGAAATGGTGTTTCATTGTTGTCTCGTTAAAACAATGCCACGTAACAAGACCTAATGGGAAAAATAAAACTTGATCTAAAGAAAAAGAATACAACACACCTATATTGAGAATGCCCCTAAAGTCTACACCTCTCTTTGATATATACATCTATCAAGAGAAATTTGAAAAATCTCCACTTCCTCAATTTACTTAACTCTTGAGAAAGTTCATAATTATTGGTTGTATAAGAATTGTGGTGATATTACTCGTATTATCACATTTTCTTCAGTGATAGAGTTCAAGCCACTATTATCAAATATATTAATGATCATAATATTTTCCACTGATAATCACGAACTACTACATGTATGATAATGATCTCTTTCATGGATCGAATAAGCAATCAATGTCAACGATACTATTTGGTGTTTCACAGTAGGAAGTAAACTCAACATTTTCTTTAGGGGTTACAAGACCATCTGCAGTCCCAATTATATTTATGAATGGGAAAAATAAACTCACGTCAATGGTTTCTTTTAGGTATCAAAATACGTTTTGATTCCATTCCAGTGAAAGTGCGCTTTCTTGAGTTAAATCAAGATAATAATTTTGAGAAAGTAATATTTTGTCAAGTGTATTAGTAATGGTACAATAATGCAAATATTGTACATAGGAAGGGAATTTCATCTCCCACCAGTTCTTCGTCATTCTGCTGACGAAATTGATCTTTCCTTATATCTTCACTTTTGACGAATCATAGGAGTGCTAGCATATTGCACTTATCCATATTTAATCGCAAACTGTAGAATTTGGAATTCCACAAACTCGGGTTTAGCTTAAAGCCTTAACATGACCGAGTTTTCCCATAACTCATTATCTCAAATTAGAATTTTAAATAACTAGCGATATCTCTTATTAAGAGTGAATATTATGTTCCTTTCATCGACATATACAATTATAATCATAAAATTGAAACTTATTTTTTTTATAAATACGCAAGAGCGTAGATTATATTTTCCCAATCAAGTAGTCACTTAGACGGTTATACCACATCCGTCTGGATTGTTTCAATCCATAAAGTGAGTATCTTAATTTAATTGCAAATGCACTCCGTGGCTTAGAGTCACTTACCTTGGCAAGGAAAGGCCAGCAAGCACTTTCTTATATATCTCTAAATCATGATCCCCATAGAGATATGATGTAACCACATGTATAAGCTGCATTCTCATTATTTGGAATTATAACATCTATTATGGGAGAGTACATATCCCAATAGTCAATTCTAGGGCGTTGTGAGAAACTTTGTACCTCAAGTTTAGATTTGCATCTCATGGATTTATTTTTCTCGTTACGCTTTCTGAAAAAAAAAACTTTATTTATGTCCTATATGATTTACACTTGGTGAGGTTAGGACTACCAGACCAAATACCAGTCTTGTTGTCAGTGAATTTAGTTCTGTCTGGATTGATTCTTTATATTTAGGTCAATTTGCTCTATATTTACATTTCAATAGAGCGTGGCTCGATATCATCGTACTCTATGATTCCTTGAGCAATAGTGTATACATCATCAATGTGTGTGGAAAATCTTTCCATCAACTTATATAAACTCTCATAGTACATTGAGATTTCTTTATTTTCTGGAATCATATTAAACATCGGAGCGTCCTCTAGTAATGATTCATGGACATAAATATAACCAGAGATAATCTCATGAGAGAAATGATGTTCATTGATGATCAATTAAGATTGTGCCATAAATGCCCTCTTATTCCTTGGGCGAGTATTGATCGAACCAAATGACCTCCCCCTGTTCCTTTTGGGAGTCACAACCTCAACTGCGACATTGGGCCCCTTATGGGGTCTTTTAACCTTACAGACACATTTGCAGCTGGTATATGTATGATCTCGTCACTTTAGAAATTGACTCTTCTATACTTTGAAGATCAACTTTTCACTTTACTTTACTTTCACCTTACATTGTGAAATGCGGGGATCATAATGAGACATAGTGTGAAACTATTCCTGTCATTCCATTAGAAAATACATTTTCATATCTCCCCCTAACGATGAGAAGACTGTCTCATTGAAGTGACAAATCTAAAGTTTTAGCGGTAAAGAAATCGTCTGTCAAAGGTTTCAAATAGCGGGTGACTGTTGGAGATTCATATCCAACATAAATACTTAATTGTCTTTAGAAACCCATATGAATGCGTTGTGGGGGCGCAATAGGCACATATATTGCGTAATCAAATATGCGTAGATATGAATTATCAGACTTATATCCAAATACCAACTAGTACGCAAAATATTTGGTTAGCAGGGGTTCATAAACGAATAAGTAAGAGTTGCGTGCAATATTGTATAACCCTGTGAAGAGACAAATATATAAGTGCGCATAAATATTATCTTAGTCACCATCAATATTCTTTTCGATGGTGTCTTCTTTGAGACCTTATTGTATATGCACATTAGGGTACAAGATACATTACATCGATCTTGATTAAAATGCAATAGACATCAAATACTTTTGATGTAAACTCTCTAGCGTTATGAGTTTGGGTGCTTTATAAGGGTGGTGAGTCCTCAGTCATAAACGTGCTAGAAGTTTTGCAAATGCAACATTTTTATGGACAATACGTGTCGAAGCATCAACCAAAACTATAAAATACTTGAAAGATCCGCATTTTGAATGGTTATGTCCACATGTATCACTAACTATCAATTACAAGAATGGAATATTATACTTTGTATCTTTAGCATATGCAAGTCTCAATCATACAATTTTGCTAATGAACAAGTTTTGAAAAAAAATGAGTGATGTATCTTTGAGATATGAATGTATGTAGTGCTCCTATTACTTTAGAATGCACTAGATGTAATTGAACAGCATTAGTTCGACATTATACTGTGCATCAAATTTCTATCTCATTTTGTGTTTCACTTAGAATAAAAGATGTCCATGTTAATTTCTTATAACATGGACCATCATATCACGACGACCAAATAATCCATGCCAGTCGTATCAAAACTCGAATGAGTCATTGTCCAAAAGTTCTTTGTTGGTCAAATCTTATGATTCAATAATCAAAAAGTAGTAAAGTAAAATTACTAGATTGACTCTAAAATACGTTTTCTTCCACATAAATTAAAGGTATAGTTCCACTCTAATAATATATTTCTTAATGATAATCATCAACATGAATATAATCAAACTTAACAAGGTTCGTTTCGCTCTTGGTCCATACTGATCTTTTATGACTTTAATCAATGTGCCACTAGGCATCAAGACTTTTTCACATACAAACATCAATTCAGTGAATAACTTTCTATTCCTCGATAAATTCTCACATTCTTCAGAGATATGTGAACGAAATACTTTTCATTCTAATATTTTACATTATTTGCTAGATATGTTACATTATATCTAATAGTCTACTCCTGAACCTTTTATGTGAATGTGTGATAAATAAACTCAATTAATCCAATGCTTCATAATAAAATGCAAAATTTACCAATAAGCCAAAAATAATTATTAATTTAAATCCGTCCACATCACATAAATCTAACTCAAAATAAGTTTTAAGACCAACATGTCTCTTCCCCTTTACTTTGAGGTTATTTCCACTATACATATTAATCCTGGTTAGCCTCATGAATTTTTTTTATCCGGAGGTCTAACATTGGTATTATGAATATTATACAAGTGCATTAGTATGTTTGCTCAAGTGAAAAAAAATAGCGTGAGATTGTATCTCTCAATTACTTATTGTCATTTAAAATGAATTTCTTTTTCACATATGGTAAGACATGTTTTTAGTCGCAACATGTCAAAGTCATTGACCATTATTAGAAAGCAAACAATTTTCTTTTCACTAGATTCTTAGGCTTGGAAGTAGTGTTTCATAAAATTCCCAAAATACTCATTTAGAGCATATACCAAAGTTCATTGAAAGTTTGTAACTAAATATACATCCAACATAAGATTGTGGTCAATGATTTCTCAAATTCATTAGAGAATTGACTTTGGTTTAGTTTGACAATTCTTTGTCAGTTGGGTTGGTGGATGATATTATAGTGAAATTGTAGTTCTTATAGTTTCCACATCAAACCAATGATGGTAGTACTCAATTTCTTTTGAGTATATTAAATTGTATTTAGATTGAGTTAGTTCAATCAATTTCTTTAAATAATGAATTTGAAGAATATATGTCATAATCTTTCTTTGATATTATGTGAATATACTTTATCACAAGACTTATTTATAAAATTATTTATCGTTCATGAAATATCATTATCATGAAAATATGCAAATGTACAATCAATAAATGCATACATTGAAAGTAGCTTATAAAATCAACTTGAAGAGAATCACCAACGTACATGAATCTATCAATTCATCGAAACTCATGAAAGTAGCTTATAAAATCAACTTGAAGAGAATTACCAACATACATGAATCTATCAATTCATCGAGATTCATGATTAACTAAACATATTGGCAACATCATGATCAACTCTCATCTAGTCATTTAACTAACTTTATTTACGATTCCTAAATAAGAAATCATCTAAAACCATAAGTAATAATATATTATGTACTCTACGAATATCATTAAAGTATTGCAAAATTTCATGTTTGTCAATATTGTACATAACATCACATGCATATAACCATAGGTAACATATATACATATACATGCTTTGTATAAGAATGCACAATAATACATATCATGTCACATATCCATATAAGAAATATTCATTAGCTGCATTTAATTAATAGTAGGGTAATTCGAGTTACCTTGGAGGAAAGACACGATTCTTTCTTAATTTTATTTTTGCAATAGGTTTGTCCGCGACATGATTCTGATGACATAGAACTTCAAACCCGATTTCCACCATGAAGATTTTAACAAATATAACTTGTGAATATTATATCCGAAATCCAGCTTCATTCAACGGTTAGATTGTGCATAATTTAATTCTTAAAAGAAACTAGGCAGACAGTTTTGGAAAACAGGATCAGCTATGTTCAAAATTCATTATCGAATTCTTCAGATGTCATAATAGAATCTCCACCATTCATATATAACTTGTATATGTGTGAAATAATATATTCAAATTTTGGCTTGATCCAACAGTTCGATTGTGAGAAATAGTTTTTTGAAAAACTCTGCACATAAAATTTTAAAAATAAAATCTGCTTTGTTCGAAATTTTATATATTTTCTCGTATCTCCAATCCAATCTCCATCGTTCATAAAATAATTAAATAGGTCTTAAAGGTTTTCTAAAAATTGGAACAGGATCCAACAGTTGAAACATGTAAAAACGATTTTTTAAACTTACAGCGCAGTTAGATTTTTGACGTACGAAAATTGTATAATTGTTGCTTTGGTTATGGAGGGTTATTCTCAATTACTCTCAATATGTTAGAGTTTCGTGCTGATAACGTGTAAAAGAAAAATCATAATTAGGGTTATCTTAATCATCAACGACTCATTTTATATAGGGTATCAAATACATATTTCTATAATATATAAAGATAACAAATACCTAATTTGTCCTTCATCGGTTACTTATTGACGAAGGCATACTAATTGCATTTTTCCTTCAACGCTTAGTAGATTTTTGAGTTCAAATTCTATATTCGACAAGCTAAAGCTCAATTGTATTTAGAATGTCGAATTAGAACTCAAGTCAAAATCCATATCTAATTATATATATATATATATATAAAGAGAGAGGTTTGGAGAGAGAAAAAAAAGTTGAGTAGGAAAAAGAGAAAAAAATGTCACGTAAATGCTACATAGTATTATTTTCTTTTAAGTTATGTAGGAATTTTCTTAATATAATTATGACAGATTTGGTTTCTTTTTTTAATTAAAAAGTCACATGGGATTAGTTTCCTCTTTTAATTATATAGAAATCTTCTTAACATAATTAGGATAGATACTTTAATTAATATTAAAAAAGTAATATTATATATATATGTATATAATTACTTATATGTTTTTTTTTCTATTATGAGTTTTTCTTTACGTTTTTTCGTTATTTCTTTCATTACGAGTCCAACAATATAAAATTTATCATTTTTCTAAAAAATAATTTGATCACTTTACTTAATTAAATTATAACAAAATGCACAATACAATATAATTTGATATTATTTTTATTGGCTATCAGCATGTTTATAAAGTATTATTATGATTCAACACTTTTTTATTTGAATTGATCTAATAAAATAATTTATTTTGTTATTATCTCATAAATCGCGTAAAAACAATACAAGTGCTAACCTAACACTAATTGAAATGAACACTATGACATCAACTATAATAGTTTTGAAAAAAATCAACTAATTCCACAGGGGGGGGTAGGCCGTCTTGAAAAGCAAATTTTGCTAAACACAGTAATTTTGAAAGCATTCATGTCATACTTAGTTTCGATTGAAGTTCGAAATTAAGTTTTTTCTGTTAGGTATGCATTTATATTGTACATATTAACCACTTCAACATCATTGTAATATTTATATTTAATTTAATACTTATACTCTCATAGGCTCATTGTGTGGAGGAAAAACTTATCTTAAGACGAAATTGTAGCAGACCTACAATCCATGCTGGACAGTGAATATGTGATATAAAAAAATAAAATCTAAAGGCACTGATGTAATATTATTTTATTATTTATTTTTATGCGTAAGACATTAGTTTGTTCATATGGATATATAATGTGTTTATCAATGCATTATATTATTAGGATTAAATAAGGAGATTTAAAATATATTTAATATTTATTTTCCTAGGTGTAATAATTTGTTGTTGTTGTTGTTGTTGTTGTTTCTCCATTTTTTTTTTCCTTTTTTGGCATAACAATAATTTTTCATATATATTTCTAATATTATTCTCAATGCATTATATTATGATTAGATATCCAAATTTAAGTTTATATTTTTTTATATTTATTTTCTTTTTTAATAATTTTATATAATTCATATTTTTCTTAAATATAATATTCGAGATTTTAAAAATATAATTATTTCAACTTTTATTATAAATAAAAGTTAATTTAAATTATATAGATTTTTTCTAATTAAATATAAATTATTTAATTTTTTTTAATTAGTAGAATAAAAGTAAGATATTGAATTAGTCAAAATATGATAAAGAAAATATTGAATTAGGTAACATATAATAAAAGAAAATACTATCTTAGAAAAAATATAATAATAGAAAATTATTAAAATAGGTCAAAATATATAAAAGAAAAATATTAAATTAGGTAGATATCAGGTTCGGTGACACCGAAGCACCCGAATTTTTCCCGAAGCTAACAAAGTGTGAGAAACAGACACATAAGATAGGGGAATTTCGCATTAATATATAGGGGATATATATATATATATATAATCACTTTTGCGTTATTTTGGTTTTTATTGTGAGGTTTTTGTTATTTTATTTTATGTTATTTTTTTTATTGTGAGTCTAATAATATCAGTTTTGTCACTTTTTATCAAAAGTAATTTGATCACATTTTAAAATTTGATTATATAAAAATGAAAACATAATTTAGTATTTATTTTATTGGCTATCAACGTGTTATCTATCATATATTATTACGATTCAATACTTTTTATTTGAACTGATCTCATAAATAATATTTAATATTAATGATGACTTAGTTTCTTTTTTTTTTTAACTAAGTAGGTATTTTCTTAACATAAATAGATTGGATACCCTAAATAATATTTAAAAAAATATAAGATCACACACACACACACACACACACACACACACACACATATATATATATATATATATATATATATATATATATATATATATATGTGTGTGTGTGTGTGTTATTTAATTTTTATTGTGAATATAACTATATCAAATTTACCACTTTTCTCTCGAAAATAATTTGACCACCTTTTTTAATTAAAATATGCAAAATTGCACAATGCAATACAATGTAGTATTTATTTTATTGGCAATCAACATGTTATTTATCAAATATTATTACGATTCAATACTTTTGATTTGAATTGATTTCGTAAAATAATTTTCTTTGTTATTATCTCAGTAATCATGCAAAACAATACAAGTGGAATGAACGTTGTGGCATCAACTATAATAGATTTGTAAAAAGATTAGCTAATTTCAAAACCAAGAAGGGAAAGTCGCCTTTAAAAGTAAATGTTACTAATGACGGTAATCTTGAAAGCATTCATGGCATACTTAATTTCTATCGAAATTCAGAATCTAGATGATTCCGTTAGATATGGATTTACATTTTACATATCAATCACTTTAACTTCATTTGAATATTTATATTTTATTTCGTATACTTATACTATTATTTGCTCACTATGCAGAGGTAACAATGCAAAAAAAAATCTCTTCATACCAAATTTGTAGCAGATCATAATCCATACTAGATAGTGAAAATAATTTGTTTAACTCGTTTAGAACGGCCAAATAAATATCTTTGGAGATGATGGTGTTGTAGAAGTTTATAATGAACAAACAAATATTTTCCTAAATAAGTCGGTTTTCAGTCATGGTTAATTGTACGTTGCTATATCAAATGTGACTAATTGTAAAGGTTTAAGAATATTGATCGGCGTTGATGAGAATAAACGTAGTAACAAAATTATAAATGTTGTGTATAAGAATTTTTTTTCATAATTTGTAAAGTACAGTTCGTCTAATAGCAATAATTTTATGAACCAGGTTATTATATTCAATATTATTTGATCTTTAAATAATATTTAAATAATTTATATATAGGGAGTGGTTTCAGTAAAAGCCATCTTTGCTGTGAGAATAAGGGATGGTTCTCACTGAAATACATACATACATACCTACATACCTACCTACCTACCTACCTACATACATACATACATACATACATACATACATACATACATACATACATACATACATACATACATACATA
>BMAC01001441.1:198773-219478 GCA_014905375.1 Phtheirospermum japonicum
TATATATATATATATATATATATATATATATATATATATATATATATATATGATTGAATTCAAATGAAAACCCCGTCATTATATGCGAACCTAGGGACTAATTTTGACCGTAGATCTAACCATTTGTGTGGACCACATTTTTTCTATTTTTTTTAAATTCATTAAATTTTTATTATGGAAGGCCAAGGGGTTTTATGTAATTTACAAAGGCCCCTAATCATATTAAATGCCAAACAAACCCTACCCCAAATCCACGTCCCCTTCCCCGTCTCTTCCCCCAAATCTCGTCCCCTTCCTTTCGTCTTCAACTAAACTCCTTCAGCGGCGAAAATGGGCGGCCAGCGGCGGTGCTTCCCAAATCCAAAATCAGCCGCCGCGCGGCCCTCTCCCCACCAAGCTCAGTCGCCTTGCCCCGAGCAGAACGCGAATCGGCGGTGAAGGCGATGGCAATTCAGGGCGACGGTGTCCACCCTTTCTGAAAACGACGTCGGTGACAGTCGGTGGTGGGTTGGTGTACGGGTTCGATGGAAATTGGGCGGCGATGTTGGCGTATAGGTTCGGTGGATTGGCGTACGGGTTCAACGGACGTGGGTTGGCGTACGGGTTCGGTGGTGGTGGTGCCTACTTGTGAGTTTGTCGGCCCATTTCTCTTCCTCGGTTGTCGCCGGGAATCGTTGAGTCGGGCCCGGAATCGAGCAGAATGCGAATCGACGGTGAAGGCGATGTCAATTCGGGGCAACGGCGTCCACCCTTTCTGAAAACGACGGCGGTGACAGTCGGTGGTGGGTTGGCGTACGAGTTCGGTGGGTTGGCGTACGGGTTCGATGGAAATTGGGCGGCGATGTTGGCGTACGGGTTCGGTGGTGGGTTGGCGTACGGGTTCGACGGACGTGGGTTGGCGTACAGGTTCGGTGGTGGTGGTGCCTATTTGTGGGTTTCCCGGCCCATTTCTCTTCCTCGGTTGTCGCCGGGAATCGTTGAGTCGGGCCTGGAATCGTTGTGGTTGGTGGTGGAGTCGTTTGTGGTTGGGCCTAGAATCGTTGTGCTATGGCTGTTCGGATGGCGACTCGGGCCTAGAATCTTTGTGGTTGGTGGTGGTTGCTCGGGATTGCCGGTTTTGATTCGGACGACTGTGGTTGGGGTTTAGATCGTTTGTTTGCCGGCTGTCACTCGGCGGCTTTGGCCGGATTTTTTTGGGTTGGATTTTGAACGGTGGTGATGTTGAAAAATAAAAAGCAGTGTAGTGTAGTAAATAAAGCGCTGCAACAATATTAAGAAAGCACTCCAAAACAAATAGCACTGCCAACATACAAAAAAAGCATTGCTGAAGACTTGTGTAGTGCTATAATTAGTCATATGCAATGCTTTTAATATTCAGATTTTTAAATTTAATTATATTTATTTATTTTTACATTTTTTAAATGTGCAATATGTATCTTAAATTGTAGATCTTGAGAATTTGATTAATTTGATATATATTTCATTCAAAACGAATAAAAATTGAAAAAGTTATGGTTTGTTGAAAATTTGAGTTTCATTTCTTAATTTTGAATTTGCAGTTTATAGACGAAATTTGCGATACTTTTTGTATACAATCGTAGTATTTTTTTTCTTAGTCTATTTGTGCTTTCTAAAGAACAATGTAGTGCTCTTTGTAAACGTTGATATATGTCCTTTTTAATTAATTAATGCATTTTTTTACATTATTACCATGCTCACATGTCATGATCTCAGCCATCAAGATTATCCAATCTAATAATCAAGATGAGTCCCTAGATTCACATATAATGACGGGTTCTCATTTGAACCCAACCCTATATATATATATATATATATATATATATATATATATATATATATATATATATATATATATATATATAATTTAAGTATACATATATATAATTACTTATTTAAATATTTTAATATATTTTTCGCCAAAATTGATAAAGTCATAGATACAGTACATTTAACCAAGGGTGATGTATTTCTCATCTATGGATACAGAGGACGTTTTCTAAAATTGTTAAATCTAATAGTGTAATTGCTCACTATGTAATATCTAACTACATAACTTCTCTTCTTCTTTTGAAAGGAAGAACTAGGCATTCTAGATTTAGGGTTCCTTTTAATATTTACCAAGATTACGATTTTTACTAGTACTCCACTTGCAAAATTATTGGTGGGTGCGCATCTCATTATTTGATATGAATCTCCAATGATGCATAACCATTAATTTAAAACTCTGGATAAAATATTGAAAAACTTGATGAGATCGCAAAATAATTATAATACTCAACTTTCATTTGGTAAAAAATAATAATTATTGGTGGAGATTTACATCAAATTTCGCTGGATGTTCCAAAAGGCACTAGACCAGATATATTTCACATGTTGATCAAATCTTCGCATTTATGAACTTATTACATGGTTTTGAAGTAGACCAAGAATGTGGTGCTGCAAAACCACAATTCAAATCCCGATTGTATCAAGTTAAAGAAATTTGTTAAATCGATAAATAGTATAGGAGACGGAATAGTCAGAGGACCAAACGATGGTATCGTTCAAATTGAAATTCAGATTATCTATTATTGAAAGATGATGGTGACCATGTTCCGTCAACTGTGTCCAGCACATATCTACAATTTGGAAAAATTACTGAATGCTTCGCTTATTTGGAGGGTCATGAAATTTTATCCCCAACACTTAATGTCGTCGATTTGATTAAATATATGATGTCATAAAATGATGAAGAATATAAAGTTCCGATTCAAACATTGACATATTGTAGGGCGTTTACTCACCAGAATTTCTAAACACCATTAAATATTATGAAATGTCGAACTATGAGCCAAAACTAAAAACTAGAATTTCGCTCATGTTGTTGAGGAATATTTATCATTACCTTGTGTTGTGTAACGTTGGTTGTTACAAAATTTGACAATCATATTGTATAGGCTAATCTGAAATTCCTTTCAAATTCCAACGACGGCAATTTCCTCTAATTGTGTCATATGCTATAATGATCAACAGAATTCATGGACAATGTCTCTCTCACGTTGGACTTTTCCTGAAGAATTCAGTTTTCAGTAATGGTCAGTTGTACGTTACTATAACAAGTAGGGGTGCAATATGAGGCACGGCACGATTGACCGATACGAACACGACACAACATTATAGGGTTTGTGTTGAGTCTTATCTGGTTCGTGCCTTAACAGGCTGGCACGATAAAGCACGTTAAGAAATGGGTTGATAACATGCTAGCCCGATAAACACGATAAGGCGCGATAATACACGATAATATTTTAATTTCCCCCTTTTATATTTATTTACAAATTTTTAGTATTTGTGATCTTTAATTTATCATTAGTACATTTGTAATATTATAATTTTAAATGTATTGGACCATTTGTATTGATAATTTTATAGATATGTATTATATTTATTAAGAGAATCATATATTTTATTAATTAACGGGCCTAATGTACTTAAAAGGTTGAATTAATTAATTTTAATTTTTTGCTTATCGTGTCTATCGTACCGTGTCTTGCTTTTCGTATTTTTATCGTGTCGTATTCGGGTTTGGATTATAGGCCCAATAAGCTTATCGTGTCGTGTTCGTGCCTATAATTATCGTGTCGTGCCTTATCGTGCCGGCCGATAAGAATCCGACACGACCGATTTGCCAGCCCTAATATCAAGGGTGACCAATTGTAAGTGTTGAAAAATATTGATCGACGATGATGAGAATAAACATGGTAACAAAACTACAAATGTTGTGAATAAGGAGATTTTTCATAATTTATAAACTATATTTCGTCTAATAACTACTCTTTTATAAACCATATTATATCATTTTCAATACTATTCAATTTTTAAATAATATTTAAATAATTTATATATATGGAGCGGTTATGGTAAAAACCATCTCTGGTAAATACACACACACATACATACATATATAGGAATTTGATCCAATGAGTCCAATTATTAAAATGGGTCCGTAGGGCCAAATCTCAGCCACTCATTAGGTTTAGATCTGATGGATGTAAATTAGATGGGGTATGGCTGACTAATAAATATATAGCATGTATTGCATACTTGTACTAATAACTGTGCATCATCGGACATGTAAATGTGCATTAACAAACTATTAAATGTGCAGTAAAACTGTTGGAAATTGGCTTGGAGAAACATGACATATAATGCAAACATCGTTGTTATTCTAATAATGCATCAATGTACTTCTAAATGTGCGATAACATGCATCTAAATGTGCATTGAATTTCTATTTTTTATTATTTATTTTTTAGAAATAAAAACGTACAAATTTGTTGGGAATAATGGTATGGATATTGTTTCTTAGATCGTAAGGAATAATGTGGTGTAATTTGTTTTGGCAATATTTATATTTTTTTTTTGAGTCTTATAGAGAGATTTCAATAGAGGAGAATTATTAATTGAGGGAAGAGAGAAATATAAATGACTTAATTTATATTAGTTATTAATATTAATATTTATTTAAATGTTAATTGATGCATATTTAAAAACTTATTGATGTACATTTAGAAAAACATAAATGTATTTGTCACCCAAACTAATTTATATCAATTGGATCTAATATATTTGGATGGCTATGATTTCACACTCCATACTCATTATTAGAAATACTCATTGGATCCACTCCTTTTATATATATATATATATATATATAATTTAAATATACATATATATAATTACTTATTTTAATATATTAATATATTTAAAATAATTATTTTTATTTTACATAAAATAAAATAAAAAATTATCGTGGACAGTCAAAAGAGCCAAGTTCGATCGGTAAATAATGGATAGAGTCGTCTTGATTGATAGCTCTAGTCATATTGAATCCGTGATAGCTGATAAGGTATACGATAAATCAAACATGCAATGATGAAAATCTTGAAGTAAGAGGAGACAGGTGCCTAAGATCTAGGGGAGATAAGATCCCTTTGATTTCGGCCGTTCGCAAATAAATAAAACAATAAAATAAAATAAAAATTAATAGATTGATAAGAGGGAGATATTTAAATGAGAACAAGATAGAAGCTCTATTCCTTGCTCTGCCAAAACAAACAAATTGAGATCTACAAATTCAGAACCAACGAGCATTTATATTAGTTCATGGAGGTGGTGATAATCGATTTGACATAGTTCGATAAAAGTTACATGGCAGGTTATAAAATCAAACAAAACTCTACGCTGATAAACCGACCCGAAGATTAAATCGAAACCTTGGCTAAATTACTTATCACACGAGAAATTGGGTATTGGAAATATTCCTGTTGAATTTTATACCAGAAACGACCCGGGAAAAGTTGGTGTCTAGCTTGACCGTCAGGACACATGGCTTTTGCGGATTGGACATTATATGATTTGCCGATGAATGTGACAATGACATGTGTCTTCTTTGTAGAAGAAGTCAACTTCTGAACTCCTTAGGGTTAGGGTTTAGCGATGATAACTTTTTGTGATGGGTTTAAACTTAAAAGGTTAGCTTTAAAAAATTGTTAGAATCGCATGTGTAGGTTTTATCTACGATAGTAAAAACTAGCTCATTGATCTTAAACCCAACCTTTCTCTAAATGTTGAGAAGTCATGGTCCAGCTTTTTTTTTTTTTTTAATGCTTTAAAAAATATATAGATTTTTTGGATTTATGATTTTGATATGAGATTTTTAGAAATTATATTATTTTTTTGATGTGGCAAAATAGGTCCCACACGAATAACTTCTAACACGAGGCCAACTTATAGAAGCAGGACGAGCTCCGTCCGCAACTAAAGAATACTCTGCCATTTCTTAGTTTCCGGAAAACCGACGATATTCAACATACTTCATCAGTAAAATACATATAGTTCGTCTAATCCCAATTTTCACATTTTACATATTCAAATATTTTGTTTACTCTATGTGATATATTATTTATACATATGAATTTGTTGACATAGACATCAACAAAAGGCTTAACTAAACTAACTTAAGAAGTTTTATATTCTCCAAAGCTTATAAAATTTTGGGAAAAGGTACAAGTTCCCCCTGAACTATTGCACCAAGATCAACTATGCCTTTGTACCTTTTTTTCCCCATTTAGGTCTTCCATCTTTCGCAAATAGAACAAATTGGTAAAAAGAATGTAACTTTTATCTCTGTAACTCCATTTTACCCGTGCCCATTAAAAAATTTATGTTATTTAATTAGAGTTTCTGTACAAGAAATCAAGTGAAATAATTATTTCTCAATGGTAATTATCCGACTACCATGTGAATTCTAAAAATGTATGTAGTACAAAAAATATAATTGATATTTCATTTTTCAACTAATTTACTACCTATGACCAAAAAAAAAAAAAACCATCAAGGGTCTCTTGCTCCTGGCAAGTCTAAACCCTAAATCCTAAACCCTAAACCCTAAACTTAGTTTTCATCTTTTCAAATTACAACAGGTTTGTAATGGCAAGTCTATAATAATTAAAAAGACTACAAACCGTTAAAAATCTTTACCAAAAGATATTGACTTGAATTTTTTATTTTTTTTTAAAAAAAGACTAAAATGTTGGCAAGCTTTGTTTGTATATTCGCTTCCTACTAAACAAAAAGCCCGTTCAATTTGTCCAAAAGAAATAAAGGCAAAAATTAAAAAAAATTAAAAAAAAATAAGCACACTATACCCTATGACAGCTATTGTAGTCAGAATAAGTCATTGGTTTTTCACAAGTTCCAAATGCCATCACAGGCTCGAAGAGGCAACTACTTAATTAGTGAAATGGCAAAGACAAGTTTGCACTTTCCCGTTTTATACTTTTCCATGTATTAGCACGATTTTTATTTTACAGTAAACAATATCCCAATTACTCAACAATCTAGCCTTCCCAGCTCATATACCATACCTAACATCAACAGTCCCAGGAGTAAATAAAATAAGTAAGAATAAAATGAAATAGAAGAAAAGTCGGAGAAAAAAAGGTAAACTCAACAATAGCAAAGGTTGGGGCACTAGTATACCAACTCAGATGTCATACAGCAACAGCCTGTTTAAGATCACAACGCCAACGTCATCAAAGCATATTTCAAAGACTCAGTTGTACAAGTACACGAATCACAGATTACATCATATATCATTTTCTACGTGAAGTACAGCAGCAGCAAGATTATATAGAACAATACAAAGCACCATTTACTCATTAGCCCTTCACATCTCCAACAAGTAACAAACGCGCACGCGCACCTAGAATTTGAAATCCTTCTTCTTCGATTTGTTCTCCTTATCATGCATCTTCCGTTTCCTTTTCTTCTCATTCTGAAATCATTTTTTCGACAAGTTAGGAGGAGCTCCTTAAAAAGACAGGCAGTATTTAAAAAAAAAAAAAAGGAAAAAAAAATCTCAATTACTGCATGTACCTCAGCAACCATGTCACTGAAATCCTCACGCTGAGTGCGCAATTTCTCTTCTTCTCTAGCTTCCTCATACCTGAGAAGACAATAAAGCAGAAGATTAATTTAATCTTTATCTTTAGAAATAATACTCAGTCAATCAAACAATGGTAAATTTATTCTCAACATACTTGGCTGGCAAAACATTCTCCATGGCATCCAATTCTTCTGGCGCAAGCGTAATGTCAACCCTATCCGCTTTCTGGCCTCTTAGCAAATCAACCTGTCGGAGTAAACAATTGAAAAGTGACGTCAAAAACAGCAAAACAAAGAGAAAGCAAAACAGAGAGAAAGTTCAATTTCCTTACCCTTTTAGCGCCAGTTTTGTCCTGTGCGCCAGTGTTGATCACATACCTGTGTGAGAACATTATATTAAAATCCAGACGCAAAATCAAAATATATAACGAAAATTAAATTTATCTACAGAAGATGACGACATACGTATGGCTTGTTCCAAGCAAAGTCCCTGGTGCTATTTTCTCTTCCTTCTCCTCAAGCACCTACACCAAGAAAGGACGAAAAGTTAATTAAACCAAAAGACAATGTAGTAAAAAAATTATATATGTTAAAATTTTAAGAAGATGGTTTACTTGATAAAGAGGTCGATCAGGTTCCTTCCTCTGTTGCTTCCGGAGATCAATGACATCAGGAGTTTCAACACCAGTAGGAGTGCTAAAACCCACCAAATCAGAAAATAAGTCAATAAATTGAAAGAGACATTGAATACGGCTGCTTATAAAAATTTATCAACGCAAAAATCAAAAAGAAGCAAAATAAAGCTTAATACCTTGAAAGGCTGTCGACAGATTGAATACCATCTTCCAGTTCCGCATCCTCCACTTCATCTTCTTGTTCCTCCTCTTCTTCTTCCTCCTCTTCCTCTTCTTCCTCCAAATCACCCCAGTGCTTAGACTTATCGACTGGTTCTTCCTGAAAACCAGTCACAGTAGAATCACAGATAACAAAATACGTTAAAAAATAATATAATAATAATATAAATAATAATAATATGACTTCATTCCAAAATGATAAGCGAAGTGGCAATCATGTGGAAAATTGTTAGAAGTCATGTGCAATACCTCGTAATTGGGTTGATCTTGTTGCAAAACACCAAAAACGTCTCCATACAGGGGGCGCCCATACTAGTTCAGAAAAAGAAACACCAGACATAAGAATATTAATAAATAAAGAATTAACGATAGAGATTGATAAGGAAAGAGATTGGGTAAAAAGCAAAACATACTTCATCAACAGGTGGTTTGCCCCAGTCTCCATGTCCATAGCCAAATTTGGCTCCAGGTGGAATAGGGGCGTTAAGCCCTGGGATTTTCAGATGAGGATATGAAGGTGGGGGACCATATCTCTGCCATGGGAAAAAAAACATAATAATAAGGTGAGGATAATTTTAAACCTAATTAGTCAAACAGAACAAACAGGTAATAGTAGAAAGAGTGCTATCTTTTAACCTGCATATTGATGAGCCAAGGAGGAGGGGCACCTTCAGGCATACCAAGAGCCTCTTTCAACTCCTGCGACAATGTTCCGGGCTTCATTTCTCGCAGTTTCACCTGATAGCAACCATATCAAAGTGACTAGCTCAGATTTTGAAATGTTTGTATCCAATGAAAACATTAATTTAGCAGTTTTCAATTTTTATGATTTGTTTAAATTTTAACCATTTAAACACAAAAAATAGAGGGAAAAAAATTCGAAGGCAGCCATACCTCCAAATCTATGCAACATCTTAAATCTAAAATACAGACGCATGAAAAAAGGGCTGAAACAATAATACCAAGGTAATCATCATAATATCAGACTAAACATCTTGCATTAAGATATTTAATTTTACACAGTTAGACATTATCACACACCAACCAAAATCCACCAAATAACCTTGTAGGTTTGACACTGAATAATAAAAACTGGTCTCAAGAAATAAGTTTGATGAAATTCATACCTCAAATTCCTTCCCCTCGTAGTACAAATCACCATGACTTGTCAATTTAGGTTTAGTCTGATGCTTGAAGAAGGCATCATGGAGGACCTATAGAATTTGAAATAAAAAGTTATGCATCAAAGAAAGAGAAAAATGCTGTCAAAACAAAAAAAGGAAAGAAAGAAAGAAGAAAGAAAAACAAGAAAACGTGACTAATTGATACTAATCTGAAAGTTATGTGGAGATATAATACTAAAGTACCTGATAATCAATGTCCATTTTTCCCATTTTAGGCTGCATTCTCTCACGCTGTTTTTGTTTCAACTTTTTACTGTCCTCCTTTTCAATGTATGCCTGTCATATTTAACAACAAAATCCGCAAGGTCAGAAAAGATTGAACTGAGGAATTGCAGTCAACAAATCAGAAAACTGGATCAGTTAACCATAAACTTCTCAAATCTTAAAGAAAACATGCAAAGGAATGAAATTCATCAACACACAAAGAGGAAAATTTCAATCTCACTTGTCTAATTTTTTCAATTCCAGTGGCTGCAATGAAATCAGGAAGTTGAAAAGGCTGCTTCTCGATACCTCTCTTTCCCTGCAAAACAATTACAGAAGCAGTAAAGACGATTGCTAAACCAGCATGATAAATTCTAAACAAGAAAAACTATAGGCAAGTTAAAATGCACAAACATCCTAGACAAATACCCTTTCCCAAATTCAATGATTTAATTTTCTTTCAGGGATTTCAGCCATTAGCGTATCATCACAACTTGTGGCAAAACCAAAAATACTCAAAATCTTTCACTTTCCTACTCTAATTTAAAAGTCGAGAAAATTCAAATTTTAACTTCCAATATGGTTGGAGCAGCAATTTCAACTAGTCTATGATTAGTAAAAGCAATATATCAAATGATCAAATTCCAAGAGGATTCCTAAGAATTCTGATATCTAAATTCCAGGTTCAATTCCCAGGTTTAGGTTCTTCCAGAAACATATTAAGAAGGTTATCATATGGCAAACACCCAACCCAGACTAGCAAGCACATTGAACACAAATCATGCAAGGATTCCCTTGCAAACACCTACATTTCAAGGCTCCACAAGTGCCACCGCAGCTCCCCTGCAAGAACCACATATACATAAATAAGACAAACCTCATTGACTTCTCGTCCATCACACTTTTCCCTAAATACTCTAATTAACTAAACCCATCATTCCCCATTTAAAAACAAAATTTGAACTTTAAACTAAGACAAAAGTATTGGTAATGCAAAGGTACACTCAACCCACTACAAACATAAGCAATGATTCACCTGTAAAAATTTCCTTTTCTGGCACCAGTGTCGCGGTACTGCAACAGTGTTCCGATATGACTTCAGATATACCAGCAGTTTTGGATCTGATGCGGTGGCATCCCATACCTGGAAAGCCATAAAATAAGTGTTAAATGATTACAAGGAGTCACAAGTCATACCCAATCAGACAAAGAGGCTTGTTTTACTACCATCAAATGGCAAAGAATACAGACTCTACTGACAAAACAAAGGAAACATGCAATGATTAGCAAGAAGGCATACTCTTAGCTAACTGATGTAGTTCTACGCCTAATAAATAGTGAAAACAAATAGAATCAATCCAAAGTGAACAGTGTTTGCAGGAATCTTAAATAGAGATATCGCTGTTATATGAAATAATAAGATAAGGGGAAATAGTAGAAGAAAAAAATATAAGGAAAAATTTCAGACAAGTAAATGCGAGAGGAAAAAAAAGAGTTCAAACCAAACTAAAAGCATGCATGTTAGTGTGAATTATGACGTCCCAACTGATAACAGCAAAGAATGTAAAGCAAACAACCATTGACCGTGCCTTAAAAACAACCTAACTTTCTTTTCCCATTGCACTCCCATGAGCTAATCCATTACAATTAAAGGCTAATCACAGTGAAGAACATATAATCACCATTAAAAATATATCAGATAAAGTTGATCTGTACCTCAACAACATCAGGTCTTGTACAAATCTGTTTCAGTTCAGCAATCTTCATCCTCCGTTGAAGCTGCAAGAGAGCAAAATTATATTAGCCTTAGAAATGTCATTCTGATGTACATATTGAGCATTACAAACATTTCTTTCCAAAGTATTTAAAATGCAGTTCAACGGAGATGAAGTGTAAAGAACAACCTTTTTCTTTTTATTAGAGATTCCCTTTTCTTTCTGCTGAGTATCCTGTTCTTCCTCTTCTGAATCTGAATCCTTCTTCAAGGCTACATCGGTAGCTGTGTCGTCCTTTTTATCAGCCTCCTAAAGAAACATGAACCACAACAAATAGCAGAAGAAAAATGAGAAAAAAAAAAAAAAAAGAACCCATGAGAAGCGGAATGGACAAACAACAAATTCGACAGCATATCAAATAAATGATTTCCACATTCATACTTCTGTAGCGGCAGTCTCCAAAAAATTGAATTTCTCGAAGACCTTCCTGAATTCGTCATCCAAGACTCCATCTAGTTCTGCCTTTTCTGGTACATACTCGATCTCTACGAGTTCTAAAGCCTGACAATTAAAGATTACAAAGAAGAAAATGGCGGTAAGTTATATGGTACTGAGTTAAAATATGATCAAGGCCCCCCACTATAATAATATGACTAGATCATATGACATTCATTATGCCAAAATTAATAGATCAAAAACACAAATATGTATCTGGTCTCATTAGCAAAGTTCAACTTCTACTCAAGGTTTTGGCCCACAGGAGCAGAAAGGAGAGAAGACTGACGCATGAATTATTTTCCTCCAGAAATCTTACAAAACATGAATGACGAGATCCATTGAAAACGTGTATTTTCAACAGAATTAACTATTGAAAAAAATATAGAGCAAAGTTCTTCATCCAGAAAGTAATCAACTTGTCTTTCCTTGCAAAAGTATGTGCATCATTCTATTGCTTTTTAAACACTGAGAAAATATGAAAAGGTTACGTGATGCAGCCAGCAGTCTCCAGCCACAAAAAAAAAAGGAAGGGCCTCAGAAATGCATTTGTATTGAGAGATGGCAGTAAAATTATCCGACACATAGCAATAACAGTTAGACATGCAAGATGATGCATACCAACTTATGCCTTCAAGAAGTTTATGCAACCACATGGACGCATGGTCAGAGAATTCAAATTTAAATCAATCACAGGTAGGTCAGTTTTTTTTGTCACATTCCTTTTTCACAACACCAGCATTCAAAATTTCAAACTCAAGATCTACTCAAAACTATTATGAAGCTTCAAATATAGTCTTGATTTCAATGTTATGTTTCACAGCTCCCTAGTACCTGATCAAGACAAGTATAAAAAGACAGCATTAAAAAAACACGTTATGATGAAACTCAACAAAAAGAGTCATCAATCTTCAATTTCAGTCCATATTCCTCAGTCATTATTGTGTTGAAAACTTCAGATAGTACAATAACCCTTTCTACTAGAGCTCAACTAATTTTCATAAGCACGTAATATATAATTCAACCATCAATTAAACACAGAACATATTCATATAAGTGCCAATTAACCAAATACTAGATATGACAGATGTTCGACAAAAAAAAAACTTAACTCCCTGTTTAACACCAAATGCCACTTACTAAGCGCAATTCAGAACCCTAAAACAACAGAACGCTTAAGAAAGTTTGAAGTACCTTTTGAGGATCGGAGTTCTCTTTAGAACTTTCATCAACGGTACCGTTGGCGTCCTCTGCAGCAGTGTCGCTGTCATCACCGGCGGTGGCATTCTGCTTGTTCTTCTTCTGTTTCCGCCGCCTCCTGCGGCGCTCTGACTCGCGAGATTTCTTCGCGGTGCCGTTAGGGTTTTGGGATTTCAAATCGCCGTTTGGGAGCGATGCAGCCTCCGTCACGCCGTTCGCTACTTCGGCAGGCATCGTAATCGTCTTCGAAATACTCTGAAACTAATCTATTTTAGACAAGAATTGATGAGACTCGCTCTCGATTATCTCTCCTTTGCTCAGGCGAGTTTAAAGCGAATAGGACGATTGATAGCTGGAGCCTGGACTTGGAGGCGATTGGATCGAAAGAAATAAATAGGATAGATTTGGGCTTTGAATATAAATAAGCTCAGGTGTATAGTGGTCCAACGTTGGTGCTACTATCGTGGCTGTAGAAATTGGGCTGAATAGATTATTTGCACCGTTTACGTGGATTCGAAAATCGGCCCCATAGCAAATCCAGATAGGCTCGCACCATTCATTATCTTGTAAAAGCCGCACCCCTCCGATTGGTATATTCATTTATATTTTAAAAGTTCTAAAATCTTAATGTATTTAATTAAAATATTTTAAAATTTGTAAAAGTTTTGAGATATTTAATTGAGATTTCTAATAAATTATTAAATGTTCATAAGAATCTCGAGGTATTCATTTGAGATATTTTGAATTCTTAAATTGTCATGAGATATTTTATAAGTCAAATACTTTTTAAATTTGAAATTCGATTGGATTTTCCTAAACTTCTAAGTTATATTATATATACCAAATCCCACCACCAAATCTCATCTTTAAACATGAGATTTCATAAAAATTTTATAAAGTTCCAACAATTATGTAAATTCAATAAAAATAAAAATCCAAACAAATTTTATAGTCAAACAAATCTAAAATAAAGTTCCAAATAAATAGACCCCCTAAGTGTACCAATATACATTTTTTTATATATATATATACACTCAAGAGGTGAATTACCAAGAATATCATCCCTCAAACTAAACCTTATTTCAATCCTACCCATGTTCTAATCAAACCATTTTCAAAAAAAAAGTGAAAAGAGGAGTAGAGAACGGAAAGGCACAAATCGACGGGAGCGCCATGAAATTGAGGAGTAACCCCGAATGTCGTCCACCGAAAGTTTCCATGGCTTCCATTTTTTGTGGTTTTATGAAATTTGGATTTTGTGTTTAATTTGATGTTTTGCATGACAAATCTTGAATTATATTATTTTTAGGTTGAGTTTATATTTTTATTAATATGAGAAATGAAGGTTGGAATGTCAAAGTTTTATTTTGTTTGAATTTGGGGTTTAGAGAAAAATCGGTCAATATTGACCGAATTTTATCAAGATTTCGGCCCTACTCTATTAAACAAATGTCAATATTTCGGTCGTCTTTAGCCAAATTTTGTTCAATTTTTTTACCAATGGTCGTGGAGCATTTTTTTTGTTTGGTATTATTTACTACTTTCTATATCAGTTCATAACATGATGTAGAAAATACATTATTACAAAAAATGTTTTACACATCGGGTTGTATAGAAATTAGTTTTTTTTTTTAATGTTTTTACATCAGTTTATATGGAACCGGTGTAGAAAGTAGTAAACAATTCAAAAAAAAAAAAAGCATTTTTGCCACTAAAAGCTGGAATTTGTGATAATTTTGGCTACTTGTGGTCAAACTTAAAAAGAAACTTTGGCCGACTAGAGCCGAACGGGTCGCGAACAGTCTTTTGCCTAACTCTAACCAAATTTAATAATTCGGATGCAAAAAAAAAAAAGATAAATAGATAAAAATGAAGAAATACTTAAATTGGTTGTTCCATATCATTTTCATCATCCATTGTTGATTATTTCTTGTAGTTGAAGAACTAGGGTTTACAAATGTTGGTGATATTTTTATTTATTTATTGAATATAGGGAATAATTGAAGAATAATATTGAATTGTTGAATTATATATATTTTTTCCTTTTGTGTGTTTAGCAATTTTGATTTTGTGTGTGGGCATGTTTAGTAATTGACAAGATAAGGGTGTGTTGGGATTTTGTAAGGGTATTTATGACATTTTACTGAATGACATTTTCATAAATAAAAATTTATGAGTGCAGTCAGAAAAATCTCAGGTGCGAATAGAAATTGGCCAAATTAAAATTAGTTAATAGTTTTCTTTCAGTAAAAGAAAGGCTTTGATCTTCTTTACTTTAACCCCTTTCTTCTCATTTTGAAATGAGATCTTTCTTTTTAAGTGAGATGTGAGAGTTAAGATGAATATTTGTTTACCACCCCTCTTATTTCATAATATAGTATTAACAGCAGGGAGGTGGCCCGTGCCATTGCCACATGGCCGACTGAAAAGAATTTTTGGTGATTTTTTTTACCAAAATAATTCTTACTGTATGTTCGAAAATCAGACTAACCGAGAAATTTTCCAGCGGAATTTATTATGCCAAAATATTCTTATGATATGTCCGAAAATTAGGTAGATCGAAAATTTTCGGCTAAAATATTTTTTTGCAAAGATATTCTTACTATGTACGAAAATTTATTACTTAATACCCAAAAATGTATTGCTTGATGATGAAAAGTTGTTACTTATGTACAAATATTGTTATGTATTTATTCCTTATTAAACATTTTTTTTTTGCCAAAAAAAATCTTAGTTATGTATTATTTTACTTAATACAACAATAGATAATTTCTTACTTGATGATTGCAAGAATTTATTACTTTTTCTTAAATTTCTTACTTTATGCTTCAAAAGAATTTGACCCACAATTTTTTTAGGGGTAAAAAAGAATTAAAAGACTCATCGGAAAAGTTGGGGCGGGCGTTGGAAAAATCACCGTAGATGGTGGTGGTGGTATTATGTATTTTTTTAACATATACTAGTACTTAACCCGTGCGATGCACGGAACGAATTAATATGGATGGTGTAAATTCATTCGATGTAAGTGTAATATTATCGATTTATTAATATAATATAATAACCTAAAATACTCAAGTCACGGTTATTTGTGAACATAAGCAAATTTAAAATAAAAAGCGCGGATATACGTACCTAGTTTATTTATTGGTTCACCCACTACGAAATATTATCACAAATTGTCAATATTACCCTTATACCCTACACCCCAAATACTTCAACTCTCCATCACCACTCCAGCCGCTGCCCATCACCGCCACCACCGCCATGACCGTCGGCTATTGAAGAATATAAACAAAATATGCGTACAGAAATACACTGCCACCGCCATGACCATCATACAACTGAAGAAGGAAAAATGAATAAAAACGCCTTGAAAAAAATCGTCTGAACCACATTTTTGAACACAAAATACATGTTCAAAAAATTGACTCGAACACAATACACATGTTCAGAAAATTGATTCGAATACTAAATACATGTTAGAAAAACTGGTCTGAATGCCCTTTTTAGGCTAAGAAAAGGGTTGTTCGAAAAAAAAAAAAGAACAACGTTGTATCGTTCAATCAAAAAGTTCGAACACATGAGTTCTGTTCGAGAAATCAGAGACGAACACCCCTATTTTATATCTATTTCTTACCCTTTACCACCCGCATCAGACACTTATCTTTCACAACCACTCACCGTTTTTTCTTCTTCTTGTTCAGCGGTGGAGCAATGGCAACAACTATGGTGGTGGTGGTGACGGTGTGATGAACGGCACTAATGGCAGAGTTGGAGTTGTGGTGAAGGGTTTGAGAAGATGATGTATTTGAGGTGTTTAGTATTTGGGGGGTAGTTTTGACGTTTTTGTTTAATTTATTTTTATTGGGGTGAACTCATAAATAAATGGGGTGCATCCGCGCCCCTAAAATAAATCAATGGTAAATAACTCCACTTTTATACATTATGAAATAACTTTTTGCAAATTACATTACACGTCTAACTACAGTTTAGCTTGTTATCATCACATACAAATAGTTTCAAACTCCCCCATTTAGTTAGTCGCGGAACAATTATATTAGTCACTTTTATTACGAAGTAATGAGCGCATCTCCTTGTTTTATCTTGTATTCAAAGACAAAATAAAGAACTTATATTAAATTTGGGCTTTTCTAATTATCGGCACCCGTTGTACTTATTTGTCAATTGGTATTCCAAAGTTTATTATTAGATTATGTCATAATTCAATCACATCAATCTGTTTGAGTATAACTGAAGTACAACTGAATAATCTAGTTGTACTTTAGTCGCACTTTATTTTACTTCTTATTTTAGAAATAATATATATCAACATAATTATACAATTACCAAATCAACCTTTAACCAATAAAAACATAATACTTGTAATATAAATTTAGAAAAATTATATAATTAACTAAATAAATACAAAATCTTGTGTTTGAGTTATTATGAAAGTTAATTCTAAATAGTTGTTTATCTATTGAAAGCTGATAATAAAGCAATAAAAAGGATCAAAAAGTTATAAAATATTATAAAATAAATCTTTTACTATTTGGAAAATAGAAAGTAATATACTTAATTAAAGTTATATTATAAAAAATCATCTCCTAAATTTAAAAAATAATATATATATATATATATATATATTAAAAAATACTACAAAAATGAAAAAGAAAAAAAAAGGTATCAAATAAATAAGGAATCTTATTACAAAATTATTTGAGGGCCTTTGTAGTTTATTTTATTATAGTTAATATTTTTGGAATTAGCTCGATAATTGACTCGGGATAGCCACCGAGTAATCGAGTTAACCACCAAGCCATCGAGTCGTTTGATGAACCCGATAAATAAAGCATAAATCTCATTTTTTGTACCCAAAGTACGGAAAAACCTCAATTTCAGTACCCCAAGTTTGTAAAGTATCAAGATTAACACTCCAAGTTCAATTTTGATCTCATTTTTCATACACGGGGTTAACTTTCTGTTAAAGTTAACGCGGGCATTTTTGGAGTGAAATAATTAATATTTATATGAATATATATATATATATATATATATATATATATTCAAATATTTTCTTGAATTAAATTAATTATTTCCCTCATATTTGATGTTCTCGTTAACTTTAATGGAAAGTTAACCCTGAGTATGAAAAGTGAGACCAAAATTGAACTTTGGGTACTGAAATTAAAATTCCACCACACTGTGGGTACCAAAAGTGAGATTTACCCATAAATAAGTTTTATATATATAAGTTTATACGAAAGTAATTATAAAACTAAGAGTAATAAATTATTTATGTGTGGATTTAAGTTAAATACTCAAAGTCATATTAATTAGTCACAAATTATTATTATACAAATGTTCATAAATAATTATTTAGTTAAAATTTTTAAAATATAATGTATTGAGTTCTTTATATTATGCAGTTATATAATTATTTTTTGTTCTGCCCACATATAATTTTGATTTCAAATTTTAATCAAATAATTGGATAAAGTTATTTACCTTTCACTTATGTTCATAATATAAAATTTTAATTTCTTTTAGGAAAATGGAAAAAAGAGGTTATTGTCAAGTTCGTGACACGTCTTGGGTCAAAGTTGGGTCATCTGGGTTTTAGCCGAGTTATGTATAAACAATTGAAAGATATAACTCTATTAGGTTTATTCGTGTATCGCCCGGGCCAGGTCAAACATAAGATTGGAAGAAAATATAAGTTATTGTTACAGATTATAATTTTTTTCTGTCTTCGTTGCATCAATTTTTTGTTTGTACTTATATTATCTATTTCTTTTTTCTTTAACAAACTTATTAAATAATCTTTTAAAAGCAAATTATAAATTTTTATATTTTTGTTATTAATTTTACTATTTTCCAATTTTATTTATATTATTTTATATTTCTTTTCATTTCCTTTTTGTTTTCTCTACTTTTAGATTTAGTTAATAATTTTCTATAATTTAATGTTGATTTTTTTTGTAGCTATGAATTTATATTTAATTTTGCAATATTATCAAATTTTTGGTTTGTTTTCCATTTTTTGTATTTATTAAATAATTATTTATAATTTAATTATTTTCTTATATTTTATTTATAGAGAAATAAATTGTATTTGATATCATTTGAAATATTTATATTTTGATTTTGTTTTTTCTGGGTTTGCATACTTATAAACTAATTATTTAGATTTATATATAGATTATATATTTTGTAGATTTATTTTTTATATTTATAATTTATTTTCATATTTCTTATATATATATATATATATATATATATATATATATATATATATATATATATATATATATATATAATAGTTGTAATTGATATTATTGCTTTTCAATTTATTTTATATTTTTCTAAATTTTATTTTTTATTTTTAGATTTATTTAATAATTTTCTAGAACCTAAATTTAATTTATTTTATGGATTTTATCTTTAATTTTATTTGATTATCGAATTCTTTTTTTCATATTTATTAAATAAATATTTATAATCTAATCTTAAGTTCTTATATTTTTATCTATATGATTTTATTAATTTTTTAATATTATTTTACAATATTTGAGAATATTTATGTCATATTTTTTCTTTTTTGAGTTTGCAAATTTATTAACTAATTATTTACGTTTATTTATATATTCTTATATTTATTTTATATAATTTTTTATATTTTATATTCTCATCTGATTTTCTAATATTATTTTTATTTTTTTCAGAATTTATTTTTAATTATACATAATTTTTTTATATATTTAATAATCTTTTTTGTAGATATCATAATCCAAAAGTCTTATTTTACATAACAATTATATAAATACTAAACATGTATTTCTAAATATAGGAAGTGAAATGGGCGAGAAAATTTTGAAAAATATTTTTAGAAATGCTAGCATTTTATATATATATATATATATATATATATATATATATATATATATATATATATATATATATATATATATATATATATAGGATTAGGTTCAAATAGATCCCACGTCAATATATGCGAACCTAGGAAACCAATCCAGGCCGTAGATCTAATATTGCACAGTGCAATTATATGTCCAGGTTCATTGTGCTTTTTACACAGTACTGTAGTGCTAAAATCAGTCCAGTTTTTTTAATTTTAATTATATATATATTTTTTTACGTTTTAAAACATGCAATATGTATCTTAAATTGTAGATCTTGAGAATGTGGTTAATTTGATATGTATTTCATTCAAAACGAATAAAATTTGAAAAAGTTATGGTTTGTTGAAGATTTGAGTTTAATTTCAAAATTTTGAATTTGCAGTTTATAGACGAAATTTGCAATGCTTTTTGTATACAATCGTAGTGTTTTTTTTCTTAATCTATTGTGCTTTCCAAAGAACAATTTAGTGCTCTTTGTAAACGTTGATATATGTCCAAAATACCATTTTTAATTAATTAATGCATTTTTTTACATTATTACCATGTTGACATGTCATGATCTCAACCATCAAAATTATCCAATCTAATGGTCAAGATGAGTCCCTAGGTTCACATATAATGACGGGTTCTCATTTGAACCCAACCCTATATATATATATATATATATATATATATATATATCTA
>BMAC01001442.1:15377-32314 GCA_014905375.1 Phtheirospermum japonicum
TTTTTTTACTTTTAACATCGGTTTTTGAACCGACGTGATAGCCACCGACGTTAAAAGTCACGTACGCTCAAGTCAGTTTTTAGTGATAACTGACGTAGATTATCTGACTTTTCACATCGGTTTTTTGTGAGAAACCGACGTGGATTTTGTGACTTTTCACGTCGGTTTCTTGAGAACCGATGTAATTGTATGTTTTTTTTAAAGGTACCCATTCATTTATACCATCTGAATCAAGCCTTTGTGTTGCCTACTTATAAATTTTTGTTAGTAATTCAATAGCTTTCCCGTAAGAGAACGGGGTCGCGTGTAGGATGGCAAAGTTGACTCGAGTTGTCTCTCGAGGAACATACAATCGGAATCTCAAATAGTTTTTTCAGTTGCAAGTAACTTATACAAATGAGGGGGGTTTGATTGTTTTGATTACTTAAAGAATTAAAACGCATGAACAATAATTAAGACTATGTAGCCTAATTTAGCAACTAGAACATGTAAATTCGAGAATTAATCTAAGTACTCAAGCATGATCAAATAGCATAATCGAAAAGCAATCATCTAAAGCACAAGATAAACGGAATGAATTATCTATCATGAACAATAACCAAGCATCAATTAAACTAAGATTATGAATCCGAATAACAGTAGTTTCTAGGGTTTGAAGCATAAAATAATTCAAGAACAATAACTGAAAAGCAACTACTTAATTGTATAAATTAAAATACAAAAGAAAATAAAGAGTTTAGAATACTTATTTAAACTAAAAATTGCAGTAAAATATCCAGCTAATCCGGAGAGGTTGCGCGAATCTTGGCCGAGAATCGAATCACGAAATAATGGGTTGTGCTCGGAATTTGTGACTCTTGATTCTTCGATCTTGATCCTCGACGTTGGTTAAGAGCTGAAGGAGCGTAAGTAGGGTCGTAGTGGTGTATCCTGTGTGTTTGGGACGGAGTTGGAGAAGGGCTTTTATAGTTTTCCCTTGGCTTGGAGCATAAGAATCCCTAAAATCTGTATCTGGGCCGTCACGTCGGTCGACGCGATTTGGGGCTTGGCGTTGATGCGTTTGGTGCGCTCGCGTCGACAGGGCATGGGAGTCGACCGACGCGGTCATGAATCGATGCTTCAAAGAGTTACATCGACTTGTGTGTCGACGGACGCACCTTAAATCAATGCTTCAACGAGTTACATCGTCTTGGCGTCTACCGACGTGGGCAGAGTCACGTCGACAGAGCGTCGACGCCTGCGTCGATCGACGCAGCTTGCTGCACGTCTTGTTCTCTCGATCTTTCTGCTACTCTTTCACCGGGAAGCTCATTCTCGATTCTCGAACATCAGAATTCATCTATTTATGCATTGAACTCTTCCGGTTACTTAGATGTAAGGTGAGAAACAATAAATAATCACCTATTCTTACTTATTATGATCAAAATATGGTAAAATAAGCTGGAAGTATAAAAATACGGAATTACACTTAAACTATCCAACTTATACTAAAAACAAATAGAAAAATGAACTAAAAAGCTAATAAAACAAGGACAAATATGTGCTAATCAACTACCCCACGCTTATTGGTTTGTTTGTCCTCGAACGAAAGATAGATTCAAAGTATAACAAGAATGAAAATCAGTCCAAGCAATGAGTAGTGCGATGCTACATAGATAATTATTAAAATATAGATAAATGTGACGCAACCTCAAACACTCCACCCTTATTACATTGTCGCTCCAAACTCAAATTCATGCATCCTCACAAGGATAATATATAGGGTGTACTCTCAAAGCACTCAAGTATTTTCTGCATGGGACGTGTATACGCTCAAATCATACCAATACATGCACAATAAACAAGTACCAAAAATCAAAAACTTCTCCATCACATTCAAGTGTGTAACCAACAAAGAATCGGAAAAGGTCTTTTCGGGTTGTAATGTAAGGCTCTTTGGACGGGTATGGAATATAAGTTGTGTGGCTAACTCACGATCTAATGTGATCAATAACTCACTTAACCTAAACTAATCACGAAGCGATTTGTTTCACCTCGTTCAAAAAGAAAACCTCACTAGACACTCATATCGTAGCCTTCAAACATAGGCTATTTCTCAACTCGTAACCCAAAAATTGACTTGTAGCGTAAACCACTTAAATACAATTGAAGCTTATTAATGCTTCCTTATTACAACTCAAAACTTTGCCTTTTAAACATTAGGCTTCATAAGAACTCGAGCCTTTATAAAGCGCATAGGCAACACGATTAACCAAGATTCACCATCCTTCATTTTTCTTTTTTTTTTTCCTTTTTTTCTAATCCCCCTTTTATTCTTCTTTATGGGGTCATTCATATTTTTTTTTTATGGTGATCTTACAAAAGTTCATAAAATCATAAATTCCTAATAAAATTTCCAAAACTCTAATGACCAGTAAAAATTAACGAACTCCTACCCCACGCTTTTAATGGGTTTTAGGGGTCGATTCAAGAACACTTATGGCTATAGGCATGGATTATTTGGCTATGAGGGGCCCATTCAGAATTTATAGTGGCTAATGTATATGAATATGGCCGGAATAAGGGTTTTTTTCTGTGCCTTATTGTCATATTCAAAGCTAACTACACACAGCGATTTCAAAGAGATATCAAAACAGAACTCATTCAAGTACATGCAAAGATGATAATCACTCAGGCTACTCACCGGCTTTTTGCATGAAAAGTTTTGAATTGACGCTGCTTTTAAGGTTTTGCGAAATCAATTGCGTCCAAGTACCATTTTACAATAATAAAATTTTGATAAATTTATGCACTTATACACGCTCAAAAGAAAAAAGAACATCATATCATACTTAGCTAACTTTGACAGGCATGCCATACAAACACAATTAAGCGCAGAAATAGCTAACAATCACACATAGATTTTCAAATTGCACTCAAGTTTCAATCATACTTCAATCATACTCCACCACCCCCCTCCCCCCCCCCCCCCTCTAAAAACTCGGCAATCCCCTGATTGCCATAAATATATGAATCAAAAGAGGATAAGAGTAGGAAAAACGTCCCTGAAATTTGATGGTCGAATTTCCCCAACTGAAGTCGTGTAATTTCCAGTATCCAGTGTCTTGTGATTGATTTGTCCTTGAAACAAAACATCCGAAATACAACAAATAAAAAATAAACGAAAAAGAAATAATATAAGTAAATAACGTTCATCAGAATAATAAAACACAGTAAGTTGCTGCTATGGACCCTCAGCAAATGGCGGAGCAAGAGCCATTGTCCATCCAACGAATCAGGGATGACCACCGGTTAGTGCCAGAATGCATTGACCGACGTGCACCATCGACGCCGTCGATGGCCGCCGAGCACCGTGCGCTTGCGGACTAGCGTCGATGCCAAGAGCAGGTGGCGTCGACCGACGCGCACGTCGGTTTCACTTTGTTTCCCAGCGGTTAACCTCTCCGCTAAATGATTTTTAACCATGGATAATTGCACATTCTCTCAATAAAAATCAAAAACGTCCATGGAACAAAGAAATACGTAAAAGACAAGGGCGTAAGAAAAATAAAATTTTTATTAATACTGATTCAAAACACTTAAACAACGGAATGAATTTGAAATTGTGATAAATAAATAGGATAGAGTAGGAGGACAATCCTATGACTCGATAATGGAAAAACTTAAATAAATAGCTAGTGGAAAGTCCTACGAATCTAAGGGGATCCCTTGCGCAAGTTCTCTAGTGCGGCAATCTTCTTATTAGCTTCATCCAAACACTGCTTCCGTATTTAATGTTCCATTCGTTTGCCACGTTCCCCTCTTTTAGATCTTTGATTTGGGCCTCCAACTCCTCAATTCGGCGTAAGAGCACGAATTTCTCCTCTTGGATGTCGTGATTCTCTCATATGAGGGTAAACCCATCCATCACCAAGTCATGTATTTCGGCTTCTTTCTCTTCGAGGCGCTTGTCCTTAAGCGCGATCTCACCTGCAAACTCAATTTCGCCCCACAACATATCATTGTTTTGCTTGGATAATTTCGCAATTGTCTCTCTATCCAAAAGAAGTTCGTCGTGAAGCTCGTCTATGGTCATGTCATGCTCCTCGGAATACTCCTTTCTTTCCTTGAGATCACGCTCAATTCCCCTCATTTCTCTGATGGTGCCCCTTAGTTGGAGATTTATGTCCCTCAACCCTTCGTTTATTTCTTCCGCTCTCCTCAATTGATCCTTCAAAGCATCGATTTGGAGGGTGTAATGGACCTCGTCCATACGACAATCACCAACCCTCGCCTTCATCTTCTCGACCTCAACTTGCAGCTGGTCCAATTCCTCCTTATGCTCCTTCTCAACATCGACCTATTTGCATGGTTGTTGGTTCCTTGTGGAATTGGCCTCATTGTGTTGAAAGGCTTGGAGAATTAAATTATATTTGTTATGGGGGGGCTTAGAACACAAGAGAATAATGAAATAAAGAGTGTAGAGGGTTGGTTTATATAGGAATCAAAAGCTCTTTAAAATAGGAGTCTTAGATTCACCCAAATTATAAATAAGGGAAGAAATATTAAGTTTCCTAATCTATTTAGAACTCTCTTAAGGTAATAGATCTTGACCCCAAAACCAGCAAAATTTCGTGCAAAATATTCCCATAAAATCACTTACCTATTGGGAATAAAACTCCCAAAAAATTTAGCCCAAAGTTTCCAAATTTTGCGCAACCGGTCGACGCACGCGCTCAGGCAGCGTCGACGGTGGCGTCGATCGACGCGACTGCGCGTTGGCCACCAACATGAATTTTCTGCTATTCGTTTAGTGAATTGATCTCTCCTTGACAACATAAATCCTGTTTCATAAGCATAAAACACACGAAAATAGGAAAAGAAAGAAATAACTAAAAAGAAATACAAAGGTTAGAAAATAAAATAGCTTGGGTTGCCTCCCAAGAAGTGCATCTTTTAACGTCGCTTGCTCGACGCAAGTTTTTGCGTTTAATTTGTAATTAGAGGCAGTTCCACTATCTTCAACATCTCACGATCTTGACTCGTTTCTTCTCCGTCATGATATAATTTAACTCGGTGTCCGTTAACTTGAAACATTACGTCTCATTTTTTGTCGTAGAGTGTGACCGCTCTGAACTCGTTGATTTCTTTAATCACAAATGGGCCACTCCATCTTGACTTTAGTATTCCTAGAAAAAGTTTCAATCTCGAGTTATAGACCAGAGCCAACTTACCGACCTCCAAATGCTTGTTAACGAGTTTCCGATCGTGGCGGGTTTTCGTCATCTTCTTTTACCTCCATGCGTCATCATAGGACTCGTTTCTTATTTCTTCAAGCTCAGTCAACTCCAACTTCCTATACTCGCTCGCCTCATCATAGTTCATGTTTAACTTGCGAATGGCCTAACTAGCTCGGTGCTCCAGCTAAACGGGAAAATGACACGCCTTCCCATAGACGAGTTGAAAAGGACTCATACCAAGCACTATCTTATAGGTTGTTCGATAGGTCCACAATGCATCGACAAGTTTAACTGCCCAATCCTTCCGACATGGTCCAACTGTCTTCTCGAGAATAGATTTTAGTTGACGATTGCTCATTTTGACTTGTCCAGACGTTTGAGGGTGGTAGGGTGTAGCAACCTTGTGTCGAACCCCATATTTCGTCATCAGCCTCGCAAATGCTCGGTTGCAAAAATGGCTTCCTCCATCACTTATAATTGATTTCGGCACTCCGAATCTACTAAAAATATTTTCTTGGAGGAATTTAAGAACGACTTCTGCATTAGCACTTCGAGCGGGGATTGCTTCCACCCATTTGGATACATAGTCGACACTAACCAAAATATACTCGAAATCTCCACTTTTAGGAAAGGGTCCCATAAAATCTACTCCCCATACATCAAAAATCTCTACCACTTGGTTAGGTACTTGCGGCATTTCGTCTCGCTTTCCTATGTTGCCGGTTCGTTGGCAGTTATCGCCTCTGTTCTAAAAATCGGCCTAGGCGGCGCCTAGGCGCTAGGCGCCACCAATCCGCCTATGATTTTCAAAAGTCGGCCAAAGAAATCGTCGGGCGCCCCAGGCGCTGCCTAGGCGCCCCAGGCGCCAGGCTATTTTTTTTTTTAAAATTTATGTCCTAAAAGGATGTCATTTTTGGGCCTATTTTTTGATTATTTTGATTTTATAATATATGTTATGGTATTTTTATTTAACTAATGAACTTATGGATCTATGTTGTTTTGAACTTTGAATCGAATAATAGCTTTAAACTTGTGAATTGTAACTTGTGATTATTACTTTTAGTTTTGAATTGTCATAGACTTATTGCGTAGCAGGTACTATGTTGAACTATTAAATGGTTGGATGTAAATTTGTAAATCAGGGTATTTATTCTCAAATTCTAGGCTCCGTCTAAGCCCCGCTTAGGCTTCCTAGGCGCTGGCCTGACGCCTAGCAGCCGCCTAGCAATTTTTGGAACACTAGTTATCGCACGTTTTGAAATACTCGAATGCATCGGCAAATAAACTTGGCCAATAGAATCTAACTTGTAACACCTTAAATGCCGTCTTTTGAGATCCAAAATGCCCTCCATGGTCATGGCAAAATTGCAGAATGCTCCCCATTTCATCATTTGGAACGCACCTTCTGTTTAGACCATCCTTGCAGCGTTTGAACACAGAGGGGTCATCCCAAAAGTAATCCCTGCATTTACTCAATAATCTTTTCCGTTCTTATATGACAAATGGTTGGGTATAATTTTTCAAGCAAGATAATTCACAATATCAGCATACCAAGGAGTAATTAACTGCTCCAAATTAAAAACATTCTCATAAGGGAATAGATCGTTAATCATAAATTTCTCGCCCTCGTTCTCCTCAATTATCATTCTAGACAAATGATCAGCTACAACATTTTCACAACCTCGTCTATCTTTAATTTCCACATCAAATTCTTGTAGCAATAAAATTCACCTAATGAGACGTGGTTTACTTTGGGGTTTAGAAAATAAATGACGCAATGCAGCATGATCCGTATGTACAATTACTTTGGCTCCAACTATATACGATCTAAATTTATCAAGCGAAAATACAACTGCCAATAATTCTTTTTCAGTCGTGGTGTAATTAAGTTGGGCATCATTTAGCATATAACTAGCATAATAAATAACCCTAAGCAATTTATTCACACGTTGTCCTAAAATGGACCCCACCGCCTCATTGGAGGCATCGCACATAATTTCAAAGGGTAGGGTCCAATCAGGAGAAACAACTACAGGGGCAGAAGTGAGACTCTCTTTTAGCTCATTAAAAGCATTCATACATTCTTCATTAAAAACGAAAGGAGTATCTAAAGTCAACACTTTGCCAAGTGGACGACTTATTTTTGATTTTTTTTTTTATAAAACATCTATAAAGACCTGCATGACCAAGAAAACACCTAATTCCCTTAACATCTCGAGGGGGAGGGAGGGTTTCAATTACATCAATTTTTGCTTTATCAACCTCCAACCCCTTTTTAAAAACAACATGGCCTAGAACAGTGCCACTTTTTACCATAAAATGGGATTTCTCCCAACTCAAAGTTAGATTCTTCTCAATGCAAAGTTCTAAAACTCTAGATAAGTTGGATAAACAATTTTCAAAAGATGACCCAAAAATCGAGAAATCATCCATGAATACTTCAAGAAAATCATCAATAAAATTACTAAAAATTGAGAGCATGCACCTTTGAAAAGTCGCTGGAGCGTTGCACAAACCAAAGGGCATTCTTCGAAAGGCAAACGTGCCAAAAGGGCATGTGAACATTGTCTTGCTTTGATCTTCTGGAGTGATGGCTACTTGGTAATAGCCCGAAAGGCCATCCAAGAAGCAATGTAACTCGTGTCCAGCAAGCTTGTCGAGAAGTTGTTCTATGAACGGCAGAGGAAAGTGATCCTTGCGAGTGGTTGTATTTAACTTCCTATAATCGATACACATACGCCATCCAGTCATCAATCGGGTTGTAACTATCTCATCCTTGTCATTTTCGGTGATGGTGATGCCTCCTTTCTTCGGAACCACATGAATTGGGCTCACCCACTTGCTGTCAGAAATGGCGAAAATAATTCCTTCGTCTTTAAGCTTAAAATTTTCCTTTTTGACCACCTCATAAAGTGTTGGTGTCAGTCTTCGTTGACTATCCCTAACAGGCCTGGCGTCGGGTTCTAGCTCGATTCGGTGCATACAAGTAATAGGGCTTATCCCTTTGATGCCGCCGATGCTCCATCATATTGCCACTTTGTGGTTACTTAGCACCGCAATTAATTCTTTTTCTTTGTGTTCCATCAATCCTGAATATATGATGACGAGTTTCGTTTCGTTGGGCTCGAGGAAAACAAACTTCAAATGGATTGGCAGTGGTTTCAATTCCACTTTCAGACCAAGTTCGGGTGCGTTAGCTATTTCGCACAACTCATCATCAAAATCTTCAACTTCTTCATAATCTACGTTGATTTCGTTCAAGTCTATTTCTAACAACTCTGCCACCCTGTTTAAAAATTCTGTGTCATCCTCGACACTTAACTCATCTAGCACAGTGATCCCTTTGAGCTCGTGAATACAAGAAGCAATAGGATCGACAAACGAGAAATCTTCGTTTAAGCAAAAATGACTGTCTCACCCAGAACGAATAGGGTCATACTTCCCTTGTGCACGTCAATCAGCGTATGAGAAGTGGACATGAATGGTCGGCCAAGCAAAATAGTATGCTCCTTGCCTTCTTTTGGAACTTCGCCGACATCAAGTATGACAAAATCGACTGGAATCACAAGCTCGCCGACTTGAACTAAAACATCTTCAACTATTCCAAGTGGTTGTCTAATTGATCGATCCACCAATTGCAGTCGCATCGTCGTTTGCCTTATTATCCCTAAGTCGAATTCCTTATAAAGTGAATACGACATAAAATTAATTCCTGATCCAAGGTCGAGCATTCCACATGCCGTTTGCCCATTTCCTAAAGTGATGGTTATGCAAAAACTCCCAGGGTCTCTCTCCTTTTTAGGTAGCGGACCCTTGTAGATGGCGCTCACTTACTTTGTTAATTATACTCGTTGAGTCATCTCCAATCGCCGTTCCCTCGCAACTAATTCCTTGAACAATTAACGTATGCGGGCATCGTCTTGATTACGTCCAAAAGAGGGAGATTAACGTTAACGTTCTTCAGCAGATTGTAAAGTTCCATGAACTTTTTATTTTCTTTGGATGGGCGTAGACGACTCGGAAAGGGAACTTTGTCTCGAATATTAGGTACTAGCTGCCTTGGTTGTTGATTTGGAGATTGGGTGTAGTCATCGACTATGGTGGGTGGATTTTGAAGCTCCCCTTTTAAAGAACCCGGAGTATAAGGATTTGGTGACTTATGCATTTGGTCCACCGGTTTAGGGTCGTCATCCTTTGGTGATTCCACAGTTGGGATTTTCGTGCTCTCCTCTTCCTTTTCCTCGATTCCATTATCTACCTTCTTTCCGCTTCGTAAGATATGAACAGCTGAAGCTTGCTCTGGTTGGCTCGGCAATTTTTCTTTCTCGTTCTCCGCCTTCGCCATAGAAGTTGCCATTTGGCCCATGATTTTTTCTAAATTCTTCACACTTTTGGAGAGGACACTCAGAACTTCTCCCTGCTTATTAACTTGTGTAGTTAGATTGGCGAGTCCATCTCTATTTCTGATTGTCTCGGTGACTTGGTTCTGCTGCCAAATTAACAGTTGATCGTTTGGATGTATCGGAGTAGGTGTTGGCCCAGATGGTGGCGGTTTGTTTGGTGGTGGTGGTGGTGAATCAGTTTGTGCGGGGGCGAAATGTGGATTCCCTGGCCCCCATTTTAAGTAAGGAGAATTACATTGCGCGTTGAATTTCGTTGGAGGTCTATGCTCATAAGTTGGAAGGTCTTGGTGGCGCATTTGATCTTTGATGGCGTATGCCTCGGCTTCACATTCGTAATAGCACGCCACTGTGCATGTGCTTGTCAAATGCCCCCGCTCTCCACAGCTTTTTCACGTCCCAATGGTCTCGTTGATTGGTACCTCAGTTGCTTCGTTAACTCTTATATTTCATGGTCGAGAGCTCATTTGCCTCAACTTCTCGCTCATCTTCTCAAACAGTTGCTTGGCCTCCATTTCTGTCAAGTATCAAAAATCTCCTCCAGCAGCTACTTCTACATTATTTTTGTAGGAGTCCAAAAGCCCTTCGTAGAATAGTTGATTTACCATGCCTCGTAAAGAAACTACCCATCTTGCTGGACAAAGTTAGCTATTTGTATCCTAATGTGGCCCGTCGTCTGTGCTGAGTAATACTGATTTATAAATTTATCGCTAACCATGGGCCAGTCAATCAGAGATCTCGGTTATAGTGACAGTAGCCAAGATTTGGCTTTATCCTTCATGCAGCTTGGAAAGCACACCATTTGAAGGTCTTCGTGGTGAAGTCCCGGAGATGGAATCCTACTAACTTCAGTATAAAATTCCTTGAGAAAAGTCAGTGGGTCTTCGTTGGCGAGGCCATGAAATGTCGGGAGGTTGTTGATTATATGAGGTTTCAGCTCGAATTCTCTTCCAGTTCTACCCAACACAATGGCAGAACTATAGGGATCCACTTGAGGAGTCGTGAACTCTCTTTGTCTTGGCTTGCGCACCCCCCGTTGGTGTCTCTCTTGATTATCGGGCCTCGCGTAGTTTCTATCGTGCTCGTTCCTCTCATTGTAGTGGTTATTGGCTAGCCAGTCATCAACCTGCTCGTCTCCATGGTAAGATCTCTCAGAATAGTCATCTTGGTCGTGGTGGTGATGATTTCTATTTCCCCTTCCTCTTCCGTCATTCTGGTCCATCATATTCCGTTGAATATTTTCCCAGTAATCTCGAGGTTGCGCCGGTCCGTTGGGGTGAATAGGTTCACTCCCGTATTCGTTTCTTCGTCGTATAGGTGGATTCCTTGGTGGTTGATCATTTTCGTTGTTGTGGATAGGATTGTTTAGCCTCAACATCGTTTGAGGAACCGGATCACAAATTAAATCCGTGGTGGCAGACGATCCGCTTTCAGATATGTAAGGAGGTCTCGTTTGATTGGAACAATGAATATTATCGATGAATGGTGCAAGTTCAGGTTTAAGTGATCTTCGACCTTGCATACACTCAATAGAAAATTAAAAGCATCGACTAGAGAAAAATAATTACACAAATAGACGACTAAAAATAAAATAAACAAACACATTATTGAAACCTTTGTTATGTTCCCCGGCAACGGCTCCAATTTTTGATTCAAGCCTTTGTGTTACCTACTTATAATTTTTTTTCAGTAATTCAATAGCTTGCCCGCAAGAAAACAGGGTCGCGTGTAGGATGGCAAAGTTGACTCGAGTCGTCTCTCGAGGAACATACAATCCGAATCTCAAATAGTTTGTTCAATTGCAAGTAACTTGTACAAATTGGGGGGGGGGGGGGGGTGATTGTTTTGATTACTTAAAGAATTAAAACGCATGAATATTTATTAAAACTATGTAGTCTAGAACATGTAAATTCGAGAATTAATCTAAGTACCCAAACATGATCAACTAGCATAATCGAAAAGCAATAATCTAAAGCACAAGATAAACGGAATGAATTATCTAGCATGAACAATAACCAAGCATCAATTAAACTAAGATTGCGAATCCGAATAACAGTAGTTTCTAGGGTTAGAAGCATAAAATAATTCAAGAATAATAATTGAAAAGCAACTACTTAATTGCATAAATTAAACTACAAAAGCAAATAAAGAGTTTAGAATACTTATTAAATCTAAGAATTGTAGTAAAATCTCCAGCTAATCCGGAGAGGTTGCGCGAATCTTGGCCGAGAATCGAATCACGAACTAATGGGTTGTGCTTGGAATTTGTGACTCTTGATTCTTCGATCTTGATCCTCGATGTTTTTATGGAACGTAAGGTGCGTTGGTTAAGAGCTGAAGGAGCATAAGTAGGGTCCTAGTGGTGTATTATTTGTGTTTGGGACGGAGTTGGAGAAGGGCTTTTATAGTTTTCCCTTGGCTTGGAGCATAAGAAACCCTAGAATTCGTATCTGGGCCGTCACGTCGACGTCGCGTCAATCAACGCAATTTGGGGCTCGGCGTTGACACGTCTGGTGCGCTTGCGTCGACAGGGCATGGGCATTGACCGACGCGGTCATGAATCGATGCTTCAGAGAGTTAGGTCAACTTGTGCATCAAAGGACGCACCTTGGATCGACGCTTCAGAGAGTTACGTCGTCTTGGCATCGACCTAGTGTTGACCGACGTGGGCAGAGTCGCATCGATGGAGCGTCGACGCCTGCGTCGATCGACGCAGCTTGCTACACGTCTTGTTCTCTCGATCTCTCTGCTACTATTTCACTTGGAAGCTCGTTCTCGATTCTCGAACATCAGAACTCATCCATTTATGAGTTGAAATCTTCTGGTTACTTAGCTGTAAGGTGAAAAACAATGAATAATCACCTATTCTTACTTATTAGGATCAAAATACGGTAAAATTAGCTGGAAGTATAACAATACGGAATTACGCTTAAACTACCCAACTTATACCAAAAATAAATAGAAAAATAAACTAAAAAGCTAATAAAAATAAGGACAAATATGTGACAATCACCATCCCACCTAATAAATAATATATAATAAACGATCTCATTTAATCAAAAAAACTTTCGATCAATGATAGTAACACAAAATGTACCCAATGAAATTACACAAAAGTTAATATATTTTAGGAATTAGTAAACAGTTGATAATAGGAATAAGTAAATTAGGGTGATTATATATCTTATTATAAAAAAAGGAACAAACCCAAAAGTATAAACCCACTGACCAGTATCGGTAACAAAGCTCACATTAAAATCTCAGGCTTCAAGATGCTCGTCTTGATCTCCTTGTCAGGCAAAACCACCCCTCCGTTACTGTAAACCTCATTGCCAACATGAACATCCTCTCCAAGTATCATCATATTCTTCATATGGGCCCACTGACCGACTGTCGAGTGCCACCCTATGATACTACTCGAGATGCACGCATGCCTCTTAATCTGAACTCCTCGCATAACCGTGCAATGAGACAGCCTCGCGCCTGACTCCACGACACAGCCTGGCCCGATCGCAACGTCGTCCCGATCAGACACCCGTCAGAAGGAAGTAATGGTCGAGAATGCGTATACATATCTCCATAACGGAATCCATATTTTTGCAAGAAGTCCCAGAATTCTTCTGGAAGTCTCATTCCTTGTTGTACTTTCAACTCTAAATGGTAAGCACCATCAGAGGTCTTGGCTTCATTGATTGAGATTTGTGAAACCTCCTACAGATAAATGAATGCTTGAGACACACCAAAAATTTTCTCCCAAGAAAATTGAGTAATTTATTTCCAAATGGTTCATATACCACACCTGACAAATTTAACTACAAAATATTCATAGATCAAACCACAACTGCCTGGTTTTGGAAAAATTGGCCACAATCGAGACAGAATAAAGCACACAGATGATATCAAGTGAAAAACATGCTTTCGCAATTGCAAAGAAACTAAAACATGCCTTACCATGTTTCCAGCAAATGAAAGGCATAGAGGATTTAAGAGTGCATGATGCAACTACACAAAACTTGAAGAGTGTGGATAGTCACTAGAAAGATATATTTTGGAAAATGTTCATATGTACAGGATCGAAACAGAACATCCATAGAAAGGCTTAAATTAGACGGCCACAAATAAGCTTCATTATTAATAATTATCGGAGTTTCTTAACTTCAACTGAATAGCTATATTTTGGATTTACCTCAACCACCCAAATCTTCTAACTAATTGATTTAAATGATTCAAATTTAAAACTTAGAAAATATGTATGTGCATTCTTTACACGGAGATAGGCCATTCATTGACTCAGATTTCTTGGTTTGTAAAATCTACAGTGCTCCTTAAATAAAATCTACGAGATTACTGTCCATAATTATATACACAGCAAAACTTGGTGCAGACCAATTTTTACCTAATTGATGCTCATTGAGGTTTTCAGTAACTTAATAGTATTTTATAAGATTTCTTTCGGTTCATCTTGACACTATACAACTCACATAATCATTGGGAAAGAACATCAAACAACCTGGAAAACTAAAAACATATTAGTGTTGGTACTAGGACAACGAAGGTTTAGGCTTATACACATGATAGTCCTATGAATGCTAGAATTGAAATACAAAGACAATAGAAGAATTACCTCGCAGCATGCAATCATTCTCTCCATAACACCAATAATCTTCGTCTGCAACTGAAAGTAACAAATATCATGAACTGATCATAAGGGCTAAGGAGAGGATTATTACTAGTCATATCTCCAATGGAATTAAAACACCAAAAAGCACCATAAAAGAAATATCCAAAAGTACAATCAAATTTAACCCTTCACGAACGCTCTACTCTTACTGTGAAAGAATAGGAATAATATCTCTTGTATGTAAACTTTAGGTTCCAGTTCAAAAGAATATTTAGTAAAATCATTTAATTTTAACAATGTAAAACATGAATCATTCTATATAATATAGAATCTCTATATCTACGAGGGCTTTGAACAGAAAAGGACTTCAAGATTGAACTAATTATACAGAAGGCCTACACCAAATAAGACATATGTTTTTCATGAATTAAAATTTTTAAAATTAAAAGTTGAGAATACCTAAAGGATCTTCCTGCTGAATCTCAACAATGGAAGCAGTGACTTCAACTAACACAGGGGTGCACCCTCTGCTTCGCCACGTCGATATCTACAGTAAAAACATAAAAACTTTGCAATTACAAACACAAGGTAAAAATAAAAAATAATAATTATATCAATCTATTTATTGAAAATAAAATTAATTTCTTACTCTTCGGAGAGTAGAGGCAACGGAATCAGGAGAGGAAGAAAAAAGTGATTCTTTGACGAACTTCCACTTGTCCCAGCCTTATCCATGGAACCAGCTTGAAGCTGTGGGATTTATCTTCTACTACGTCGTCCTGTAGGTGTTCGTCAAACCCTAGGATGGACTCCATCTCTGATTTCCCTTTCTGTATCTAACTATTGAAGAATTAGAGAGAATGACATGAATGGGTTTAGGGATTGACTATTGAGAACTCAACTCACTAATGGCTTTTTCAAAAGGTATTAAGAGCCTATCTTAATACAATAATATAATTCTAAAACAAAACAACCATCGGCTACAAATAAGAAATTTCAATTCCGAATTACCTAAAAATGCACATTCTCAGCGATAAATGAGAAATAAAACTATCAAGAATCCAAAGAAGATTCCATAAATAATAATCACACACATCTAAAACACTTGTACACGTAAGATACACCAAAAACCCACGAAAATCAAATATGCACAATTCAGAAAAAAAAAATAGGACTCGAAATGAAAATAAAAAAAGGATCGGAAATAAAGAACCAGAAGCTGACTTTGCCAGTAAATCCTCGAGTACGGACTGCTCCTCGAGAGTCCAATCAAGCGACAGGCCCAGGTTGTGGCGGAGAGCCGCCTGGGTGGGCCCTGCAACCGAATTCTCCGTGGGTGATGCGCCGTCGGCACTATTGAAGTTATAGTTTTTGTGGTTTTAGAGATTTAAAAGGTTCATGGCAAGGTATTATCGGGATTCGATTCAATTGTAAGTTTTCAATGTGTTTCAAGCTTGGAAAATAGAAAAAGAATGAAAATAAAGCAAATAAACTATCTAAACTAAGCTAGGAATTGAAAGTGCAAGTTGGTAGGACGCCTCGGTCGTATGCCTTAATTGAAGATGCAAGAAAATAAAGGAAATAAGCAAAAACAAGCATAATTTCACCAAGTACAAGCATGCATGCACAAGGTACAACTATGCATAAAATCCTAAATAATGAAAATTACAAAAAATTTAAAGCATGGATGTAAAGAGCAATGAAAATTATCAAGAAAGTTTAAAACTTTAAGAAAAATGACAAACAAAGCCTAGATCTAGGATTAAGCATGAAACAAAGCATGAAAATAAAAGTGCAAATAAAGCATAGCAAAAACTCAAAATCAAGACGATCCAAGAGCCGATCTATGATCTAGATGTGTCACTCATCCAGATTCCATAGCCAATTCATATGTTTCATCATGAATTCAAGGTGCTAAGGAAAAAAGCATAAAATGAAGAACAAATAATGGAAATGAAGAACAAGCATAGAAATAAAGCATAAAACATGAAATTGAAAGGAAACGTACTTGAATTGAGAAATGAAACAAAGCTTGAATGTAATTGCAATCAAAGTAACAATCCAAATGAGTATTTAGATTCTTCTTAGGCTTACAAACCCAAGGAAGTGCTTGAAATTAAATCTAATCTAGAAAAGGAAATTACATCAAAGCTTGAAATTGAATCTCTAAAACCTAAGAGAGAGTTTTTAGATCTTAAAAACTAGAGAAAGGATTTTTAATCCCAAACCCATGCTTGGGTTGGGAGAAAATGAGAGGTGTTTTTCAAAATGAAAGAAGTCTCCTCTTTATATTACATTTAATTGGGTTTAAATGGGCCAAATTAGCCTTAGAGCCTTTAAAATCCCGGGTTTGACCCAATTTTGACCCGTGTTGACCATATTGGATCATTTTGGCTTGATTGGCTCTACCATGGCTCATAATTGGCCGAGATGGCTTGGCCATGGCCGAGCCTAGGCGCGATTATATATATATATATATATATATATATATATATATATATATATATATATATATATATATAAGCGGATTTTGGACGAACCACAAAAAGTTCAACTCCTTACACAAGAGGCCATAAACATGCAAAAAACTCGACAAGTAAACTATTCAAACCTTCCCAAGTATGTGAAGTTGTTCAACAATGTAATAAAGACACAAAAAATGACACAAAAATCGACTCAACCATATAAATGCGCAAA
>BMAC01001442.1:32339-46893 GCA_014905375.1 Phtheirospermum japonicum
TAGCAGGCGAGAGGTGGCGTGGGCAGGCGCCGCTTGGCACCGGATTTGGCGAGAGAGGGCGTGACCTGGCTTTGCTTGGCGCTGGACTTGGCGAGCGGATGGCGCGGGCGTGCGCGAGGCCTGGCGAGAGCTGGCGAGAGAGGGCGTGGCCTGGCACCGCTTTGCGGGCGCTAGCGACCAAGGCGCCGGTTTTGGCGTGCTTTGGCGTGCTTTGGATAGTATTCCAGAGAGTTTGGCATTTTGGAGCCTCTCTTTGGCACCGATTTTGGCATGCCTTGGCTTGGCTTGGCTTTTGAACTTTGTACCTTAATGCCTTTACCTATAAAAATAGGATTTTGAACATAAAAACCCAAGAATTTCACCAATCCTCAAATTAATTGAAACCATTAAACCAATTGCACATAAAATTAGCAAGAAATAAGGAAAATCAACAAGATTAGAAAAAAACTTAAAAAAACTTAAATAACCGACATAAAAACCGTTAAAACCACAATAAAAACCTAATTAAAAATACGAGAAAAATATAACAATTACATGAAAAATAACTACCCACACTTATCGGTTTGTTCGTCCTCGAACAACGAAAAGAATCGAGAATGTACATGCAAATGAACATTGTGTAAAAACGAAAAATCCTTGTGCTTATCCTTATAATGTGATGATAGTATCAACATAGACTCGCTATCTTCATGCATTGCTCGTATTACTCTTTCTTAAATGCAAGCCAAATCGATGAATTCCTCTCCAAGGGATTTTTGAGGGTGTACGCTCAATTCGCTCAAGTGTATATAAGACGTGTTTATGCTCAAGTCGGTCAATACATGCACCTTGTCAAGATGTCACGAATCGGACGCTCAAAATTGCTCAAGTACATGACCAAATAAGAATCGAAAGAGGTCTTTATTAAGGGTTGTAATGTTGGCTCTTTGGTAAGGTATTGAAACTTTTAGATATAGTGGCTAACACACGATCACACGTGATCAATAACACACAAAATCCTAATTTCTAAAACCTGAAGCTTATAATCGCTTCACCTTTCCCAATTCACCAAACTTTCATTTGAAACCCTTGTCATACATTTTCATGCTTTCCTGACTTTTATTCTTCACAACACTTATAAGATTTTGGAATTTTCTTCTTTTTACTAAACTTAGCCTTTAAATTAGGCTTTTCACTTGAATGCACGCTTAATCACTTTTCGTGATTTGTGTTGGAGTATTATTCTTTTTTTTTTGTATAAGCAACTCTAGTAAGCGTCACTTCGCCAAGGCTCGAGTTAAGAACAACAAAACATGCTTTTCGATACCCGGACCCTAACCACCTACCCACCCCACACTTAAACCATGCATTACCCGCATTTTAATGAAAATCAAGTAAAAGGAGGGTGAATAGAAACTTCCTTAACCGAGCGAGTTTGAGTCCAGCTCGGTAGGGTCCACCTAAGAATCAAGCAATCCAAGCAAAAATCGAGCGTGGCTAGTATCTCCCGGCTTCATGACCACTACTCACTTATCCAAAGCCCAAGGTTGAAGTCGGAAAATAACACACTATACAATAAAGTCACACAAAATTAAAAACTCAATATGTACACGAACACAACAAAATATTTTTTTAATTTTTTTTTTCAATTTTTGAGTGCTTTTGGATTTTTCAATAAAAGAAAGAAAGAAAGAAAGAAATGGAAAGAACTTGGGTTGCCTCCCAAGAAGCGCTTGTTTTACGTCATTAGCTCGACGTACTCCCTTTCTTATCAAGGTGGAAAGATAACGGGAGGGTCCACCAACACAATCTCCTCCTTGTCGGGAGGAGTTGTGGTCTTGAAGTGGCCCGACAGTTCATCTAAGATCTAATAGAAATATTGAGCGGTTAGTGTTCTAATCGGGCGAGTAGGCGTCGTCGTGGGTAGATTCTCGGGTGGAATTGTTGTTTTGAAGTGACCCGATGATTCATCCCAAAAACAAAAGGAGTAATGTCCGGCTATCTTCTCCAACATGCAGTCGGGCGATGGGGAAGGGAAATGATCGCTTTTGAAATCCGCATTTAACCTCTTAGAATCGATCAACATCCTCCATCTCGTTGTAGCCCTCGTGGCCAATAACTTTCCCTTTTCCTCTTCAAAAACAAGCAAGCCGCTCGTCTTTGGTACCAAGTCAATGGGCTTCACCCACTCGCTTTTAGAAATAACAAACATCAAGCCCTCCAATAACTACCTCCTCATCCCGGCTCTCACCATATCTCCAAGACTCGAATTCAAAGCGCTAACTCCCTCAAACACTCCCGGTATCCAATCAATAGCACTTTTAAGAACATCAACCCCTTTAACCATCCTCTCCCCCATTTATTCTCGGTTGGAGTTTGCAAGGATAATAACCGACTTGCTCTCCTCATCCTCCTCAAGATAATCATCAATTTTTTTGAGCTCATCATCAATAACCCCCACCTCCCCCTCGAAAAAGTCATCGTTGCCCCCAACGACACATCGAGAATCATCTCCGCACAAAGCGGGGTCAAATAGAGGCACAACGGGCTCATCAAGAAGAACAAGGGGCTCATCCTCACAACATCCCTCTACATCGACAACCGGGCTAACCTCCTCCTCATTGCTCCTCTACAAACAAATTCTTTCGACCGTGGCCTTGACGAAGTCCATATACACCCACTCTTCACAAGATTGCTTTGAAGTAAAAGGTAAGGGGTCAATAGGGGTAAAAATACTTGGAATCGAAAAAAATTCCTCCTCCGATGGCGAGATGACCGTATCCTCAACCACCCCACACTTATCGAAGAACGCGACCGGAAACGTATGTGAAGGCGGATTTGAGAATTGTCGTGGAGTAGGAGCAATCATCGGGGTAGCCGGAAGAAATGGATCCTCGGGAGGAGTAACAAGAGGATCTTGAGTCGGCGGTGGAGCAAAAGATGGAGTAGTACAATCGGGTCCCACAAAAGGAGGAATTGGGCTTGGGCTAGACATTTGAGCGATTTGAGCCTTTAATGTTGCTATTTTCATCTTCAGCTCAAGCTCCCTCGAGGATAAAAAGCCATGTTCACGTCATAATCATGAGAATACGTCAGAGGAGGAGTTTTTCGCTCGGGAGGTCCACTTGGGACAATGTATCTCCCACCTCCAAATAACTCATAAGGATCGGGAGTCGGCGGTGGAGTAAAAGAAGGCGTAGTACAAGCGAGTCCCGCTTGGTGTCCACGACCTCCATACATATCAACGGAATCAAACGAGGACATGAAAGGGCAATAGTCTTGAATATGAGCACTCGTTCCACACCATCCACATCCCAAAAAAGGTTGGTTAAGATCCCTCATAGTACGGATGGGGGGACTTATCTCATAGGAGCTCGGACCGCCAAATGACTCATAATCCACATAGTAAGGATTTGAAGAACCATACCCTCCGGAAGAACCAAAACATACCCACGACGCCACCAAACCCAACATGGTTTGCACCATACCCTCCCATGTTGGGTTGCCCATAACCATAACCACCATTGGCCACGTGGTTTGCACCATGCCCTCCCACGTTGCCATACCCATTATACAATGTCTCATTCCCAACATGGTTTGCACCATGCCCTCCCATATTGGGAATGTATCCACCATAGTTAAAAGGACCTTGCATACTTAAAGAAAGAGCGTCAAATAACAAAGAAAGCTAAATACACAATGAAACGACAATTAAATCAAAAGCCTTAACCAAGCCGTGTCGCAACGGCTCCATTTTGAAGTTGTAATTTTTGTGGTTTTAGAAATTTAAAAGGTTCATGGCTCGGTATTATCGGGATTCGATTCAATTGTAAGTTTTCAATGTGTTTCACGCTTGAAAAATAGAAAGAAAATGAAAATAAAGCAAATAAACTATCTAAACTAAGCTAGGAATTGAAAGTGCTAGTTAGTAGGATGCCTCGGTCGTATGCCTTAATTGAAGATGCAAGCAAATAAAGGAAATAAGCAAAAACAAGCATTGTTTCACCAAGTACAAGCATGCATGAACAAGGTAAAACTATGCATAAAATCCTAAATAATGCAAATTACAAAAAATTGAAAGCATGGATGTAAAGAGAAATGAAAATTAACAAGAAAGTTTAAAACTTTAAGAAAAATGACAATCAACAAAGCCTAGATCTAGGATTAAGCATGAAAATAAAAGTGCAACTAAAGCATAGCAAAAACTCAAAATCAAGACGATCCAAGAGCCGATCTATGATCTAGATGTGTCACTCATCTAGATTCCATAGCCAATTCATATGTTTCATCATGAATTCAAGGTGCTAAGGCAAAAAGCATAAAATGAAGAACAAAGCATGGAAATGAAGAACAAGCATAGAAATAAAGCATAAAACATGAAATTGAAAGGAAACTTACTTCAATTGAGAAATGAAACAAAGCTTGAATGTAATTACAATCAAAGTAACAATCCAAATGAGTATTTGGATTCTTCTTAGGCTTACAAACCCAAGGAGGTGCTTGAAATTAAATCTAATCTAGAAAAGGAAATTACATCAAAGCTTGAAATTGAATATCTAAAACCTAAGAGAGAGTTTTTAGATCTTAAAAACTAGAGAAAGGATTTTTAATCCCAAACCCATGCTTGGGTTGGGAGAAAATGAGAGGTGTTTTTCAAAATGAAAGAAGTCTCCTCTTTATATTACATTTAATTGGGTTTAAATGGGCCAAATTAGCCTTAGAGCCTTTAAAATCCCGGTTTGACCCAATCTTGACCCATGTTGACCATATTGGCTCATTTTGGCTTGATTGGCTCGACCATGGCTCACAATTAGCCGAGATGGCTTAGCCATGGCCGAGCCTGGACGCTGGCAGGCGAGAGGTGGCATGGGCAGGTGCCGCTTGGCGCTGGACTTGGCGAGCGGATGGCGCGGGCGTGCGCGAGGCCTGGCGAGAAAGGGCGTGGCCTGGCGCCGCTTTGCGGGCGCTGGCGACCAAGGCGCCGGTTTTGGCGTGCTTTGGATAGTATTCCAGAGAGTTTGGCATTTTGGAGCCTCTCTTTGGCACCGATTTTGGCACGCCTTGGCTTGGCTTGACTTTGAACTTTGACCCTTAATGCCTTTACCTATAAAAATAGGATTTTGAACATAAAACCCCAAGAATTTCACCAATCCTCAAATTAATTGAAACCATTTAACCCAATTAAACATAAAATTAGCAAGAAATTAGAAAATCAACAAGATTAGAAAAACAACTTTAAAAAACCTAAATAACCGACATAAAAACCGTTAAAATCACAATAAAAACCTAATTAAAAATATGAGAAAATCACAACAATTACATGCAAAATAACTATTCACATTCGCTTTAGCGCTGCCGTTCTCTTCCTGCCATTATTGTTGTTGTTGTTTTCGTTGCTTTGAACCCCTGATGACGGGTTGGCACTCGCAGCCATCGGAAAAACAACAACGAAATTCAACAATTTGACGAACACAAAATAAGAAAGTAAGAACTGAATTAGATTGATATTTCAATTCTGTTTTATGTGAAACTGTATTGAATTTGGATAATATTCCCAAATGGGTTCGCACAAAATATGATTCATCGAGCCTCTAGGTATGTTATCGCCTCCAACTCTTAACATTATACGATTTACTTTTAAAATGACTAAAATTAAAGCCAGCACACTAAGCTTACTATAATTAATTAAGAGGTAAATACCTAACCAGTCTAATTAAGACATACCAAGGAGATGAAAAAAAAGGTTAAAAACATAAATCAAGAAGAGGAAAAATGCAGTCTGGAAAATGAAACTAGACCAAACTAATCGATAACAATAAACCTCTTAAAACTTTTTACTTCTGTCAAGATAATTTAGAGTTCATTGACAGTTTGAATGTCTAAATTGGGAGGTAGGTTTGAAATGATCAAATGAAAAGAAAAATCTAAGTTTTTGCAGAATGCAACTTCACACAATCAACTCTTTTATTCTCAAACTATTTTATACGCTTACCTTTGTCCTCCTGTCGCAATCAGTTACGCAATTTTCCCCGGCCGCTGGGCCTTGAAAAGAGTGTTCCTGAGCTTGACCTGCAAGGATTAGACCTTCTCACTGTAAGTTCAACTCTTTATTTTTAATTTATTTTTGGAATTCTAATTAATCAAGTCATTGTCCTCTATCGATATCATGCTTGGATTATGTAATTCAATTAATTCTTCTTCTTTTTCTCTCTTTTTGAATTAATCAAATCTTCTTAGATATTCTAGCATATTGTCATGAATTTTCTAGAATAAGTCTTTGGCCTCACCAACTCTTCTAAAGAAACTTATATTATTCTATGATAATTTTTTGGAGTACATGCCAAAACAAAATTTGCCTCCTTCAATCATATGAATAGCCAATTTTGTAAAACCATACAATAAAACTGCAATAAACTGGAGAGCTAGGCCAAAATATCAATCAAATTAAGACATTAATTGAAAATCCCTCAATTCATTAATCAGTGGGACTATGCTCAAATAATAATGAAATAATCCAACACCTAATAATCAAATCCAAGCATTTCAACAAGAAACTCAAGCTAGAACAATGAACACAACAACGATTAAACACTCACCAGTACCAAAACGATGGAGAAGAATCGGGACGCTCTGATTTCACCAATTTCAGGTGTTGGTTACATTTGCCCTAATTAGTGTTTTACAATTATAAGGAATTCGATTAGGACGAGAGATGAGGGGTTGATGTTAGATGTTATGGTGGCGGATGACGGAGAGATTTACAGGGCTAAGAACAGACGGCGGGGCTGAGAACGGGATTGACGGAGTTTGAAAGCAAGACGCAAGTGGACTTACAGGGAGAGAGAAAAATGAGAAGTATATGGGATGCGGGTTGTTTAGAACATAAGATAATGGCCGATCTTATTATTTATTTTATTTAATATTTTTTTAATACAATTTACCACGTCGGTTTTAAGAAAACCAACGAGCGAACTTATATATCACGTCGGTTTTAAAATACCCGACGAAAACGTATCACATATCACGTCGGTTTATTCAGAAACGACATAAAATACATTCTACGTCGGTTTTTCAAAAATTGACGTGAATAAGACGACGTGAAAAACCTATTTTATAGTAGTGGGAGGTAATCCACATGGATCTTCATTGGGAAAGATGACCTCGTAATCCTACAAAAGAGACACAAATATACTAGGCAACGATGGAGTTAGCTCATTAGTGCTAAAGTAAGACTCTTTGTACACCAAGATGAACGCATTCTTTTCTTCAACTACTGCTCTCTTGCTCTTGTGTAGAAGTTTTGTTTCTCTTTTCCCTCTCTTTTTTTCTCTCCACTTTTTTCACTCCATTTTTTTCACTTTCCTCACTCTCTCTAGCTTTCCTTGATTGAGACATTTCTTGCTGATCTTCTTGCACTTGTTGTGCACTTAATAGAACAAGAATGATTGGTTTGCTTTTGTGCTTGTATGTGTATCAATTTAGATATCCATCATGAATCACTCTTCGATCGAATTGCCAAAGTCTCCCAAATAGAATATGACTAGCATGCATTGGCACCACATCACAATAGTTACCGATGGAGAACAAAATTAGAACTTGTTTAGTCACTCGAATTTCTCCACATTCATTAAGACATTGCAGCTTGTATGGATGCGGATGCTTGATAGTGGCTAAATTCAGTTTCTCCACCATTTCAGAACTAGCAACATTAATACAACTCCCTCCATCAATAATCAACATGAAAACTTTACCTTGCACTTTACACCTCGTGTGGAAGATTTTCTCTCTTTGTTGTTCATCACCTTTAATTTGCACGTTTAGAGCTCTTTGAACCACTAGAAGCTCTCCATATTCAGGTGTTATCTCCTTCGGTGGCTCTTCCTCATCAACTTCATCTTTATGTTCACTTTCAGACTCTATCTCCCCATTAGGCTTCAAAACCATCAATATTTTGATCGGACAATCTGACGCATAATGTCCAACACCATGAAAACGAAAGCATTTAATATCTCGATTTCTAGTAGAAGTAGAAATACCTTTGCCTTTATCATATTTATTTAACTACGGTTTTGAAGTCTCATTTTGAGGTGTAGAGGCAGGCCCAAAAGTAGTTTTGGGTGATGTCCACTCCTTCGGCTTTTGAATGGTTGTTCCCTTCTTCTTCAATTGTCCCTGCACTTTTATGGCCATATGAACCATGTCCTCAAGATCCACATAGTGTTGGAGGTCCACAAGATTAGCAATCTCCATATTCAGCCCGCGTATGAATCGTGCCATTGTTGCCTCTCAATCTTCCTCAACATTTGCCCGAATCATGGCAATCTCCATTTCTTTGTAGTACTCATCAATATATTTGGTTCCTTGATTCATGCGTTGGGGTTTTTGATATAATTCACTATAATAATGAGATGGTACAAATCTCTTACGCATAATTCTCTTCATTTCAGCCCAACTAGAAACTGGTCTTTCTCCATAGCGTTGTCGAATTGTATTCAATTGATCCCACCAAACTAAGGCATAGTCGGTGAATTTCAATGGTATCAAGCTTCACTCTTTTCTCTTTGGAGTATTTATGACACTCGAAGATGAGTTCCACCTTCCTTTCCCACTCCAAGTAAGCTTCGAGATCGCTCCTTTCTTTGAACGTAGGAATATTAATTTTGATTTTTCCCAAGTCGCGATTGATTTGCACGTTTTTTTTACGTGTTTTTATTACCTTTTTGTGTCATGCTTGCATGTGTTTTGCTTGCATTTACAGGTATTCAGAGTCGATTTGGCCTATTTTGTTAGTTTTAGATTTTTGTAGCATTTGCGCGGTTTTTATTATGTTTTTGTTAGTTTTTCACTCATTTTTGTATTTTTGGCCGTAGAATGACCAAGCGGGACCCGCTCACGCTTAGGGCATTCCATTCGACTCGCTATGGAATGGAAAATCGAAGACAAGCAAGGGAACATAGCGCGAACAAGGAATGATAACTGATGGACGGCTGGAGCAAAAAACGAGAAAACCGAGCCGGGAGAAGCCATGCCAGTCGATCGACTGACACAACCCAGATCGACTGCTCAGCAGTAGGATAGGCCGTTGACATAAGGCAGTCGATCGACTGCCTCGCAGGGGATTTTGGATTTTTAGCCCATTTTGATGTTTTTGCCCCTACAGCCTCTATATAACCCCCCCTTTCTTTTTATCCCTTCCTTGGTGGTTTTGGACTTGTTTCATCTCCTCGAAGCTCCTTTTTCATTTCCATTGCTCAAGAAACCTAGTTTTAATCCCTAGTTTAGTTTAACTTAGTTAGTTAGTTTTTAGTTAGTAGTTAGTTAGTTGTTCTTAAGCAAGTGTTGGAGAGGGTGACACCTCCTTCATTTGTGGATCTTAGTTGTGTTGAAGTTTGAATTTGCTTTTGAAGGTTGTAATCTAGACTTGAAGCTTTTGGTGTTCAATGGAAATTGATAGTAATCTTTCCCTTTACTCTTATGGGTTATTATTGATTGATGGTTCTTGTTGTTGTGTTGGTTATTAGGCTTTGGTTTATGTTGTTTTCTTTTCATTGTTCTTCAATTTCTCTTTTTATTTTTTAGTTTGCTCTTATTCTTCCAAAAGTCCATTGTAGCATCTTGAAGCTTTTTACTCTTTTTAGCTAAACAACACTTGAGTTTTCAAAAGACATATGGGACTTTCGTCTTTGATAACTTTGACTTCTTTATATTTAATACTCTTTGACTCTTTCAATTTCAAGCTTCGTTTTTCCCTCCACTTTACCTTTGAAATTTGCAATCTTTCTTAGTTTAGTAGATTTTAATTTATGTAAGGTTGTTAATTAGGTTCCATTTATGTAATTAGAATTAGTTAATTTCAAGCAAGCTTTAATTTCCATTTTCATGCCTTAGTTAGTAAATTTTCAAGTCTTCATTTTAATTCAAGCTTTAGCATAAAACTCAAACCAAACCAATGACTTAATGCTTTCCTAGTGTAGATTAGTGTAACTAATATTAACAAGAGAGTAAGTAAAAGACACCGACCGCCGATAACATCCATCCTCGAGAGACACGACTCGGGAAAACCTTACCGATTTACAATCGACTCCGTACTATTGCGGAGACGATTTCTTAGAGTGTTAAGAAATACTCGATCAAATTTTGGCAACGTTGCCAGGGATAGATTAAGGCCAATGGTGTTTTTAATTACTTCTCTTGTTATCTTAGTTTGTAGTTAGTTTAGATTTTTGTTTTACTTCCGATGCCCGTAGTACTTTGTTGAGTGTTGTGTATGCTAAGTAGGTGATTTGCACGTTTTTGTATATATTTTTCTTACCATTTTTGCATCATGTTGCGTGTGTTTTGCTTGCTTTTAGGTGTTTTAGGAGTCGAGTTGGCCATTTTTCGTTATTTCTAGGTTTTCTTAATTTTTGTACGTTTTATTATTTGTTTTCGTAGTTTTTCACTCTTTTGTTTTTCTCTTGGCCGTAGGATGTCCAAGCGAGGCCCGCGCTCGTTTGGGATCGTTTTCACTCGACTCGGGAATGGACGGACAAGCAAAGGAAGCGCAACGGACGAGGCTCGATAAACTGGCGGACGTAGAAAGAGCAAGAAATCGAGCCAGTGCAGCAATCCAGTCGATCGACTGCCTTTCTAGTCGATCGACTGAACTCCCAAAATCGACTGCATTCCAGGGACTTTTGGCCGTTTTGGACGACGCAGTCGATCGACTGCCGACGTGGCTGATCGACTGCAGTCGATCGACTGGAACCCCCCCAAGATCGACTGGATTCCAGGGCTTCCAGCCATTTTGACATCGCAGTCGATCGACAGGCGACTTGACCGATCGACTGCTTTACAGTCGATCGACTGAAAAGCAGATTTTTTACTGCTTTTGGACAAATTTGACCCTTTGTGAAGGATAAATCAAGGGACGTCTTTTCCATTCAGAACCAACTTGTAGCAAGGGTCTTTCTACCCCAGGAAGCTCCTTCAACCCAACAACAAAAATATTTTCCTTTTCATCAATTTGAATTCTAGTAATTAGTTAGTTTATTAGCTCTAGTTTAGTTAAGTGTTAGATCTTTATTAACTAGTTGTTCAAGYTTTSGTTTGGCATTTCTTTTGTGAAGAATCCTTCAAGTTTCCATTTCCATTTGAAGCTTTTGTGGGATCATACATTTGGTAATATCTTTCTATAATATAGTTTTATTTTCATGTTATTTCTTTTAATCTTGTGTTGATGCTTGGATCATAGTTTAGTTGCTATTTTGATTATCAAAACTCCCATTTTCATTGTATAGCTTTCTAGATTTTGAACTTATGCTTTTAAGTTGTTTAGTTGTTAGATCAATTTCCCAAGTTTTTAGAAGTTTTATAAGATCTTCCTATTTAAACCTTGAATTGTTGCTAAATTAATATTATTGACTTTTTCAAATAAGCAAGACTTTAATTTTCCCTCCATTTTCCTTAATATAAATTACAAGCTTTCTTAGTTAACTAGTTTAGATTAATCATTTTTAAATAAGCTTTAATTTCCTTTTCGTATTTTAATGCTTTCAAAACTCCTATTTTAATTTAAGTTTAGTTATAAAAACCAAAACCAAATCAATGACTATCGCTTTCCTAGTTTAGATAAGTTTAGTTTCAACCGACGATAAGAGCAAATAAGAAACCGATAAGCCGATAGCATCCATCCTCGAGAGACACGACTCGGGAAGAACTCGCCGCCCTACAACCGGCTCCGTACTCTTGCGGAGACGGATTCTCAAAATAGCGCGTCGAGGATTCGTCGATCAAAAATTTGGCGCCGTTGCCGGGGATGGATTAAGGCCAATGGCATTCTTAATTACTCTTATTATTATTGTAAATAGTAGTTAGTTAATTGTTTTACATTCGATACGCGTGATCTTTTGTTGTTGTTGTGTATGCAAGGTAGGCGATCGCTCAGACAGGAGTTGACTCCATTCTTGCCGAACCCGAGAGGTTGCGACGAGACGCACGAGCCGCTTCAAGGCGAGACACGTCCGACGTCCCATTACCTCCCTTATTATCATCGGTGATAGAGGACCAACTATGGCCACTCCCGTTTCGAAACCCGACGCCTCCTGCCCCTGCCCACGACAACCAAGGGTTCCGCACCCGCCAGTATCGACCGGTCCCACGCCGGCACTCAAGCCGCGGCTCTTCAAGACCCACAACCCGTCTATGCGACGACGTTCGACCAAGGGGGAAATGGTTTTACGAACCAAGACCCCCAAAGTTCGAATTCTCAGTTTCAGGGACGCCCCACCAAGGTCCGATCATCGAAGGGCCGCCGTACGCGTATCAACCGCCGTTCCAAGTTCCGAGGCAGTTTCATCAAGGTCCAACACTACGCCCCCCACAGGCACGAGCCACGATTCCCGCATCCGGCCGGGCCCGTGCCTCAATTCCAAAACCCGATACCTCAAGATCCACGAGCGCCCGCCGTCAACGAAAACCCGTATGCCGTTTGTGATATTGGAGGTCACCCTTTCGCCACCCCCGACGGGGGTCCTACCAATAGTATCAAGGAGGTGTCGAGGCCGTACATGGGCGACTTCTCCTCTTGTATTCGATTGAGCCCCGAGGCTCTCGAATACGATTTGCGGCTGATAGACCTAAACCGACTACCCACGTTCCACGGCTTATCGCAAGAAGACGCTATGCAATTTCTACGTATCTTTTCCTATACGGTGTCGAGATTTCCGCGCCAAGGAACTCATATCGACCAAATCAAGATGAGATTCTTCCCGTACACGATGAAGGACAAGGCCGTTGATTGGCTCATGAAATTGCCGTCCAACTCCCTTACCAATTGGGATATGGTCACCGAATGATTCATGGAGGAATACTATTCTCAAGAGAAGACGGCCGACTTACGAGCTAAGATTGCCTCATTCCGACAAGCGAGCGACGAAACTTTCTACGAGGCATGGGAGCGATTCAAAGGATACCTTACTAAATGCCCACACCATTGGTTTACCGGCGATTTCTTGAATCAGTTCTTCTATAACGGATTGGCATTCGCATCAAAGCGCATGGTGAACAATGCCGCCGGTGGGAACTTAGCTGGTCGCTCGACGAGAGAACTATACGACATCTTTGTTAACATGGCCACCGACGATCATCGCATGAGTATTTTGGAACGAAAGGAGCACGTAAAAGAGGTTTCGACAAGTGCCGAGCCCGAGTGGGCTCGCAAGATCGCCGAGCTAGAAAATCAAATAGCCTCTCTCATCCAACCATTCTCGGGATCGATGGAGACGTGCCTCACATGTGCCATATCGGGTCATGGAGCGAGTGCGTGCCCGGGATTTGGATACAATGAGCAAGCATATGCGGTTCAGGGGTACCAAGCCTATCGACACGGAAATCAATATGTGCGAAGGGACCATCCTAACTTTAGATATGGTGACACGTCCCAAGCTCAAATGCCAACCGGGCTTCTGATGCAACAACCACGTCCTCAAGCCCCGTTCAATGCACGGCCACCACCCTTTCCGCCTCATCAAGCACCGTTCCCGGCTCCCCAAGACAATCCAATACCACGGCAATCGAACATCGAATCCATCTTAACCGAGCTAAGCAAACGGCTCTTGAGTTTGGAGACGCAAATGGGGCAAGTGGCTACGGATGTCAACGAACTAAAACGAGCACGGGACAAGGACAAGCTACCAAGTCAACCGGCCCAAGCTCAAGCCGTGACCATTCTCCGAAGTGGACACGTGGTAGACAACAAGGTCGCTCTACCCGACGACGGACCTTCAACAAGTGTTCAAGAAGATCGTGTTATTCCAGATTCGAACGAACTCGTAGCCGCTCCTAGCTCTCCCACATCACTCTCTAGTGGTGAGGCGAAGGGTTCCCAGGCTGACGGGGGGTTACATAAGTCCGCGGCACCATACCGACCACCTATTCCCTACCCAAGCCGCGTCCGCCCTACGAAGCAAGACGCTCAGTTTCTTGAATTGTATAAGATGTTATCGAAGGTCAACATAAACCTTCCTTTGCTCGACATAATCCAAAATATTCCCACTTACACGAAGTTCTTCAAGGAACTAACATCTAAGAAACGCCGATTCGAGGAGAATGAAAAGATATGCATATCGAACGCGGCAAGCATTGCCTATAGCAATTCTCTCCCACATAAAGAAGGTGATCCGGGGAGTTTTTGTATCAAAATTACCCTCGGAAACGGAAAGGAGACACGAGGGATGCTAGACCTCGGCGCGGGAATCAAATTGATGCCCTACTCTATCTTTAAACAGTTGGAGTTGGGCGACCTCAAGGAAACGAGAATGTGTTTGCAACTGGCCGACCGATCAGTCCGATACTCGAAGGGCGTGGTCAAAGATGTGTTGGTACAAGTGGGAAGCCTCATCGTGCCGGTGGATTTTGTTAAATTGGATGTCGGGGAGGTGAGCAACGAAGGCCGAGAACATACTATCTTACTTGGGCGGCCCTTCATGGCCACGACAAACACTTTGATCGATGTGAAAAATGGGAAGTTATCTTTCTCGGTTCTGGGAGATACAGTGAATTTCTCCTTTGATACGACTTGGGAGTCATTCCGCCT
>BMAC01001442.1:54483-78795 GCA_014905375.1 Phtheirospermum japonicum
TCTTTCTATAATATAGTTTTATTTTCATGTTATTTCTTTTAATCTTGTGTTGATGCTTGGATCATAGTTTAGTTGCTATTTTGATTATCAAAACTCCCATTTTCATTGTATAGCTTTCTAGCTTTTGAACTTATGCTTTTAAGTTGTTTAGTTGTTAGATCAATTTCCCAAGTTTTTAGAAGTTTTATAAGATCTTCCTATTTAAACCTTGAATTGTTGCTAAATTAATATTATTGACTTTTTCAAATAAGCAAGACTTTAATTTTCCCTCCATTTTTCTTAATTTAAATTACAAGCTTTCTTAGTTAACTAGTTTAGATTAATCGTTTTTAAATAAGCTTTAATTTCTTTTTCGTATTTTAATGCTTTCAAAACTCCTATTTCAATTTTATTTTAGTTATAAAAACCAAAACCAAATCAATGACTATCGCTTTCCTAGTTTAGATAAGTTTAGTTTCAACCGACGATAAGAGAAAATAAGAAACCGATAAGCCGATAGCATCCATCCTCGAGAGACACGACTCGGGAAGAACTCGCCGCCCTACAACTGGCTCCGTACTCTTGCGGAGACGGATTCTCAAAATAGCGCGTCGAGGATTCATCGATCAGTAGGCGATCGCTTGGACGAGAGCGAACGATGACCAACTCGATGTCGCTCGCCCACACACATGATGATCAAAGGATGCCTCTGCCACGAGCATCATCCGGGCCCACATCATCACCTCACGGCCCATTAGATTGATCCGTCCGGAGATGGCAAACTACAATGCTAGTTTGCCATGTGATGACCCTTATATCCAAACTCTCAAATATCCAAATCGGTACACCACTCCGCCAAGTTATCGGGTCCCTTCGATTTATGATGACCCGTATTCTTCGAGTGGTCGAGAATAGGCCCAAACTTTCGATTATCCCAGCCTAAGCCCTTCTTATTCTACACCGGTTTCATATTCCTATAATCCGAGCGTGGATCCTTGTTCACCGCCTCGTGATTCTTATGATTTGGGTTTTGGCGATCCCTATGCTCCACTTGACCCACCTTCTTCTTACCCAAAATTTGACCCGTATGCTCCATCAATCTATGATTCCTATTCTTTGAGCTACGATTTTTACAATCTACCCACCTCGAGCTCGTATACTTCGAGCGATGACCCTTATACTTCACTTTTCCAATATTTGGCTATGGCCCAACTCCCGGACTTAGAGTCTCTCTTAGCCGAGCTCGTGGAACGCCTTGCTCGCATGGAGACTCAAGTAGAGCAAATTTCTAACGACGTGGACGAGCTTAAAATAATGTGTCTTGACGAGATGCCCATCTTTGATGAGGTGGATCCCACCGTTGTTGATGTCAATTCAATTTTTGACGGTCTTTTGAAAGAGGTGTAAGGAGGTGGAGTTAGAGGGTGAGGAGAGAGGGTCGGAAGTCGGCATTGCCCCTCTCGTGCTTCTTGAAGATGTTGTAGTGGAAAGTGAGGGGGAGTCACCTTTGGGGTTTCCAACGGCACTTGGGATGTTGAGTTCACTTGCTCTTGGCGAGGACGATGAAGTCGTGCTATTTTTGGAGTATGTGGAGACACTCGAGCCTCTTTTGACACCACCCGATGCTTTATGTCTACTTGAACAAGAGGAGGTGGAAGAGATAGTGGGGGATGTGTTGGATCCTACTCTCTCGTGCCCGACTATGACTACTTCTAAAGTCGAGAGAGGGGAGATGGTGATCGGGGAGATGAATGAGTACGTCGACCCATTTTGTGACGATCAAGTTTTGGTGGTCGACTACTCACTCTTTCGACCTCCGAAGCAAGCTCGCGCTTTTGCCATGTTGATCTTCCGGTTTGCTCGGCTTGCCCGCCTTGGTGATTTTTGTCACCCGGTGTGTCTTCTAGAGAACACCAAGGCGTGGCATGATCGTCACCTCTTTTTGGATCCCGGATAGCATCACTCGTGAAGATCATCGAGCTATAGACGTTAATGTAGCGCTTATCGAGAGGCAACCCAATTTCAAAAAAAAATCCAAACAAAATAGAAATTTCGAAAACCCCAAAAAGATTTTTAGTTTTTGCAAACCCCCGTTTGTTTATTTCTTGTAGATCGTTTGTCTCGACTCCCGGAGAGGACTTTTGCACGACCGCATCATCACAAGCTCGAGAATAGGGGCGTTCTCTTTTCCCTTTACACTTTTTACCGCTTTTTAACTTAATTTGCAATGAAGAAATTGTTAGGTTTTAAGTGTGGGGTGGTGGTTAGAGTTCACCTTAGGTTTTTAAGTTGTTTGTATGCTTGCTTGTGATAATTCGAGAAGTATGTGTGTTATATTGCTTGGAACCTTGGCGAAGTGACGCGGTTTTGATGATTTGATTAGGAAGTTTAGAATTTCAATCGAATTTCGTGTACTTAGGTAATTTGATATATTGGAAACTTTGTTCGGCTTTAGCTTCATACTATCCTTGATCTCAATTAAGAACTAGTGCCTCAACTAGCCTCGTCATCGAACACTCTCTATAGGATTTTTGTTTTGTATTTTGGAGTCGCCAATTGATCAATGTGCTCGATCGAGAATATTGTAAGTTACTAGTAGCAACGAGTGATCAGGAGCCATTGAATTCTCCTTGTATTGTATATACCAAAAAAAAGAAAAAAAAAGAAGAAAAAAAAAACACAAAAAATATAAGAAATGGAGAAATAAATAATGATGAATAAGCAATGATACGTTATAAATCCTTGAAGTTATTATGTAATAAACGTGCAACTATTGCACATTTCTTTTTTTTTACTTTTTAGATTTTGTTTGTCAAAGAGAGTCATAGATGATTGAGGCTAGTAGGGAGCCGATTAACGGTTCGAACGTGGATAGACCTTAGCCGGGGCAAGGACGAGGGGACCGATTTGGAGGGCTACCGAGTACTTTTAGGTTCCGGGAGTTGATCTAAACTTTTCTTGTCAACGCATTTTTGTCGTCGCTTTTGATAGAGCTGATGAGCATTGTAGCATGCGACGTCTCGAATCAGGTTCTTGTGCATTAGTTTAGGATTATCTGGGGTAGTTTCATAATTCTGGATTAGATTTTCTTGAGGACAAGCAATCATTCTAAGTGTGGGGTGGTTGATTTGCACGTTTTTCTACGTGTTTTTGTTACCTTTTTGTGTCGTGTTTACATGTGTTTTACTTGCATTTACAGGTATTAGGAGTCGATTTGGCCTATTTTGTTAGTTTTAAGTTTTTATAGCATTTGCGCGGTTTTTATTATGTTTTCATAGTTTTTCACTTGTTTTTGTATTTTTTGCCGTAGAATGACCAAGCGGGACTCGCGCACGCTTAGGGCATTCCATTCGACTCGCTATGGAACGGAAAAGAGAAGACAAGCAAGGGAACATAGCGCGAACAAGGAATGACAATCGGCGAACGGCTGGAGCAGAAAACCAGAAAACTGAGCCGAGAGCAGCCATGCCAGTCGATCGACTGGCATGCAGTCGATCGACTGCTAGTCCAGTCGATCGACTAACACAACCCAAATCGACTGCTCCGCAGTATGCTGGTCCGTTGACACAAGGCAGTCGATCGACTGACCTTCAGTCGATCGACAGGCAGTAGATCGACTGGTAGTCAGCCCGATCGACTGCCTCGCAGGGGATTTCGGGATTTTTGGCCCATTTTGACATTTGTGCCCCTGCAGCCTCTATATACCTCCCACCCCCTTCTCTTTTCTCACCAGCCTTATCCCTTCCTTGGTGGTGTTGGACTTGTTCCATCTCCTCCAAGCTCCTTTTTCATTTCCATTGCTCAAGAAACCTAGTTATAATCCCTAGTTTAGTTTAGTTTAGCTTAGTTAGTAAGTAGTTAGTTAGTTAGTTGTTCTTAAGCAAGTGTTGGAGAGGGTGACACCTCCTTCATTTGTGGGTCTTAGTTGTGTTGAAGTTTGAATTTGCTTTTGAAGGTTGTAATCTAGACTTGAAGCCTTTGGTGTTCAATGCAAATTGGTAGTAATCTTTCCCTTTACTCTTATGTGTTATTATTGATTGATGGTTCTTGTTGTTGTGTTGGTTATTAGGCTTTGGTTTATGTTGTTTCTTTTCACTGTTCTTCAATTTCTCTTTTTATCTTTTAGTTTGCTCTTGTTCTTGCGAAACTCAATTGTAGCAACTTAAAGCTTTTACTCTTTTTAGCTAAATGTTGTGGATTCTAAACCTAATTGGGTCGGCACGACTGAGATCGCCGTTGAGGAAAGGGGGAAAGGTTGGATGTTGTAAAAAAAGGGGAATCGCGATTGTGAAGCTAATGATGAAAGCGGACGGGTTGATTTTGGGGAGGATTCGGGTCAAGTCAACATAATGCAGAATGGGCAAAGAGAGAGAGTTGGGCCGGATCAGTTGTAAAGGGGTAATGAGCCGCTGTCATGATTAAAAGGGGTTACGGGCTACTGCTCTTAAATTAATAGGGTTTATCTTATTTAGTTATTTTATATGCTTGAGCTAGGTTTACAATATGTTAAATGGTTCCCCCCCCCCCCCCCCCCCCCCCCCCAATGCTTATATAGGGTGGTGAAACACTTTGCAGTTTGGCAGGCAAAAGTATTACAATACCTACCTACCAATTTCTCTCTTTTTCTCCCTCATTTCTTCTCAGTAGTTTCAGTTTAATTACACAAAAATTATACAAAAATTCCTATAACCTAACACTAAACAACACTTGGGTTTTCAAAAAACATATGAGACTTTCCTCTTTGATAACTTTGAATTCTTTACATTTAATGCTCTTTGACTCTTTCAATTTCAAGCTTTGTTTTTCCCTCCTCTTTACCATTGAGATTTGCAATCTTTCTTAGTTTAGTAGATTTTAATTTATGTAGGGGTTGTTAATTAGGTTCCATTTATGTCATTAAAATTAGTTAATTTTAAGCAAGCTTTAATTTCCATTTCCATGCCTTAGTTAGTAAATTTTCAAGTCTTCATTTCAATTCAAGCTTTAGCATAAAAATCAAACAAAACCAATGACTTAATGCTTTCCTAGTGTAGATTAGTTTAACTAAGATTAACAAGAGAGTAAGTAAAAAACACTGACCGCCGATAACATCTATCCTCGAGAGACACGACTCGGGAAAACCTTACCGCTCTACAATCGACTTCGTACTATTGAGGAGACGATTTCTTAGAGTGTTAAGGAACCTTCGACCAGCGATCAACTTCATTTTGTTGTCTTCTTCTATTTCTTTGATGTAAAGATCTTGCATCGTCATCTTCTTCCGGTTGTCGTTCATGTTCACCTCTTTGCAACTCCAATCTTTCCAAGCGATCGGTTACATCCTACATTATATTTCCAAACCTTGCGAATTATTGTTGCATAGCTTTCAACATAAACTCAGTTGGATTTTTATTATTAGGCGTTTCTTCCATTTTCCTCACAATTCACTCGTTTATCACATAAAATAGTCCTCACAATTCACTCGTGTATCACACAAAAATAATCCTCACAAATCACTCGTGTATCACTCGTTTGGCTTTTACCTCCCCTCAAATATTATCACCACTCAAAACCTTATACCACTCAATTCTTGTTTGTAGAATTCTACGAAAAAAAGAACAAGTCAAATAAGAACAGGTCTAGTGACATCCACCACACTTTAGCCCTTAACACGAAATGAAAAGATCTTTCAATCGAACTAATATGTAGAATAAAAAAAAACTATAACTATGACATAGAAATTCTCTTTTTTTTTCTTTTTTTTTTTTTTTTGTACTTTTTTTTCCTTTTTTTTTACTAGAATGGAAAATACAAAAAAGTAAAAAAAATTAAAATTAAAATTAAAAGTTTAGATCAATACCAGATTAGTCTGATACCAAATGATATGGACGAAGGACCCATTGGATATAACGATCCAAGAACCATAAGTATAATGATAGGCAGCGGTCACCCTAGATCGAGAATCTAGTTTGATCTTTCCTAGAGCGATATAAACCCTTGACCCATTGGCATAAATCAGTCAAGAACCTTGGTATGGTTGAACGCCACAAGATCTTGCTCAAGAATCTTGATAAGTTCTTAAAATGTGAAGTAAAAACTCTACAAAGATAATTAAACTCACAAGACAAATATTCTAATTTTTATATTTCTTGTTGTTGCCAAAAACATGTGGTTACAATGCTATTTATAGGCTGTAATGGGATGCTTAAGAGTCAATCCCGTATTTACCTCATAATGACATACAAAAATGCATGTTTTTACCACATTCATTGATTTATTAACTACCTAAGAGACCTTTTGACTAACAAGTATCTCTTAGCCTTCCAAAATGCTGAAAATAGACTATTCTAGAGAAGATTAAGGGTCACTCTTCTTGGGCTTAATGTGTTGGACAAAAATTAATGTTTTTATTTTTGGGCCTCCAAGGCATGATTATTTACGACCCCATATTTCAAGTAGAGGCCAGCCCACCAACTTGAATAACATTCACCATTTGGCCAATTTGGATTGAACTTGGACTTGGTCTTTTAATTCAATTAGTAAAAGCATCAAGGCATCCTTTATTCTCTTAGCCCTAGGTCTTGTAATCGGACCACCATGAAGAACCAAAGGATCCATGTTGTTTGTCATTGGGCAGATTGGATGCATCTTCATCAGACTGCTTCTGCGATGATAACTTTTCAAGTGTCCTTGGGAATAGCATCTCGACATTTTTTTCATTATGTGAATACACTCATCATCACCCCAACCATGCAGCACCGACTATATATATATATATAATAAAAGAAGAAGAGCTATTCAAATGAACACGAACATGGAACTTAATTCTCTATGTTGTCGAAGTTTATTTGAATACTTGAAAAATAAAGGTTAAAAAAAAGATCTTGGGAGTTGGGATTTAGTCTAATTACAAACGACTCTTGTTTTCTTTCAAAATTAAACAAATAAGGAGGCATTTGTTATTATTAAATATAATTGAGCTTTTTTTTTTTTTTGCAATTAGGCTAAACCTCATGAGTAATTTTTGTAATTAACCCAATATTTTTTAATAAAGCAAACAAGTAAACTTGTAGACAGAGTGCTATAGATTGTATCTAAAGTCGTTTGTCCAAATTGAAATTTTTTATTTAAGACTTCTACAGTACAAACTTTGTGTTTATTTTGTAAATGTAATTCCTATATTCATGGGGCATTACAGTATCATTGCGCCAAGAGTTTAAAGTTTTGTTTTTGTTTTTTAGCAAAGATTTGTCATAAACTAAAATTAGACAACACATACCATGAGGAATGCAGCATCAGCAGTCGGAATACTTTCAAACATATTTGCCGCAACATGCTCAACACCACCACAACGCGGTGCAATGGACACAACATGAGGGACATCGAAGTTAATCCCACGAACCACGGACAAGCCTTGACCAGAGTCCAAGGAGCTATCCCGTCACCACCACCAACATCCACCAAAGACTTGATCCCCTCAAACGCCTCGGGATAATTATCAATAATCGTCGACATATCCACTCTATCTCGACAAGCCATCGCATCACAACCACACACTAAAATAATTAAAAAAAAAAAGAGAAACAAAAAGAATCTAGATTGAACCATAAAAAATCAATTGATAATTCTTAATTAAAACATTGATTGATTGATATATGTTCTTTGTAAAAGATTAGAAACTATTGTAATCGAAGCCTTACCTCATTTCGGAGAAGAAAATAACGATCTGGAATTAAGGTTGGGAGCGCCGAATCCCATCGAGATTTCCCATCTGGAATTTTCACATGCTTGACAACATCCATTGTCAACGACGAAGGAATCAGGAAGGCGGGTGAATTTGTTAGAACAGTCGATTAGATTTTGTAAGACAAATTGATGATTTTTAATTGCAATTCACCAAATGTAAGAAACAGCGAAGAAGAAAAGGCAAGAGAGAGGTGCAGCGGGAGAGGGAGGGACAACGGTTGGTGTGGAGAAAAAATTTTATAACCCTAAAAAATATGATGTCATTATAAATGAAAAAAAATACTATTATATACCTAGACAAAAAAGTCTTAAAAGGTAATTTTTTAAGAGAAAACATGAAAAATTGACACGTCAGATTTTGATGGTACCAGACGATAACATGAGTCAGTTAGAATCAACTATAAATTGACACATCAGCCATGTGTTAACAGAGTTAACAAATATGAAAAGAAAAAATAAATTCTTACAAATTATCTTTTTGGCCTAAATGAAAAAAATATATTTATTTATTCCCTAATAAAATTTTAAATAAAAACAACAAATTATAAAAAGGAAAAAAATCTTACAAATTATTTTATGGGCCGAATTGAAAAAAAAAGTTGGGGACCCGGACGCTGTTGCCACCAGCGTCTCGGGGTCAAATAATAATCTGGGACGCTGGTGGCAACAACGTTCCAGGTCAAATTGAAAAGAAAATTACGATTGGGGACGGGACGATCTTGCCACCAGCGTCCCAGAATGATTTTTTTTTTTTTTATTTCGACCCCGAGACGCTGATGGCAACGTCTTTTTTTTTTCAATTCCACAATTTTTTTTAAATAAAATAGATTGAGACAATATTCACAAAAGCGTCTTGATTTTTTTTTAAATTTAATTTAATTGAATTGTCGGGACGCTACCGTTACATTTTTTTTAATTTTTTTTTTTTGAAAATATTACATTTTATAGCTTCTCGGTACATTTTTTTTGAATATATTACATTTTATCCATTTATATTTATTTTCGTATTAAATATTTAATTATCCCTTGAATTAGTAATACAAGTTCAATCGGTCGGTCCTCCTCAAGTTTTCCCCGCAATTCTCTTCCCCCGCCCTGGTATCTATTTTGTATTTAAAAGCATTCGTTTAAGTCCCATTAATGTTCACTGTAATTTCCAATTTCTTTTCAAGAATCGCGATATATCTGGTTCCGAGATGACTTTGAATTCGGATTCGAAATCGAAAAGGAGTTTGAAATCTATATCCCCAAACCCTTCTTCTTCCGGTAATAACAGCAGTGATGGTAAAACCTCGAATAAGAAGACGACGACGGCTCAGAAGACCCTGGGCATGGCTTGGGGCGCCAGTTCTCGCTCTTCGTCTCGCTCTGCCTTCCGCAATTCTCCTTTCTCCGATTTCGGCAGGTTTTTCTGGTTACCCCTTCTTTCACATGTAGATGTGTAATTTCTTTAATGGCTACAATCTTTATCAAATTGAACTATTTCCTGATTCGCCTTTTTTATGTTTCTGGGTGCTTGGTTTAGTTACATGGCTGTGAAGAATCATAAACTTCATGAACAATTCAATGCCGCTGCTTCAAGCTCTTCTCACAGTGCGTCCGGTCCTGGGAAGTCTATATTCAGCGGGGTTTCGATTTTTGTTGATGGATATACTGTTCCTTCAAGTCAGGTTGATTCTGATTCTGATCCTGATCCAGATCCTGATTCTTTATGGGCTTTCATTATCGATTCAAATGTGCATTAACAATGATGCATTCAAGTTATGTTTGACAATCATTTTCCAGGAGCTTCGAGGATACATGTTAAAGTATGGAGGAAGATTTGAAAATTACTTTTCAAGACAACGCGTCACTCACATAATATGCAGTAATCTTCCTGACAGTAAAATTAAGAATTTGAGGTTCGTTTTTACTATTTATGCAGAGTTTTGCATGTTAGTTTGATGTATTGGTGGTTTTTATTTTTTTTTGGCTTACAGATTTTTTATAATTGATACAGGGCATTCAGTGGTGGTCTTCCAGTAGTTAAACCCGAGTGGGTGATGGATTCTGTTGCTGCTAATAAACTTCTTAGTTGTAAGTGTTTATTTTAAGATATTTTCTAGTTTGTATGTGTCGTTGAAATAACGTACCACCGATTCAACTTTCGTAGGTCAATTGATTTGCACTGTATTATTAGGGAAACATTTACAATATGAAAAATACTATTAGCTCCTATCGTGACATTTCAATTTTTTGTTTTGCCAGGGATTCCTTATCAGCTTGATCAACTGGCAACTGAAAATAATGACCAGCCAAAATTATCAACCTTCTTTACTCCGAAAACCATCGGGGTATCTGAGTTTGCAGATCTTTTTGTTGATGATCTAGTGATACCTGAAAATGAGAATCAATCATTGATGAAGGCCGGCTTATCTGAATATTATGCATGCCTAGAGGAAGCAGACAAGTGCAATCTCGAACTCGATGACTTGCGAGAGAACATCTGTACAGTGATGTCTGAAGAGCCAGCTTGTAGCGTAGAAAGTTCATGTGAAGTTGAAGGGGTTGAATTGACTGATCATTCATTTTTAGATGGGAAGAATTCTGATTTTAAGCACAAGTCCATCACATCTCAGGCTTCTGGCTCACTTTGCAGTAATAGCCCTGATACGCATAATGTCTGTGAAGCTTCGAGCTCGAGGATCCTTTTGCCTCCTAATCAGCGGCATTCGACTCTTTCGGACCCCAACTTTGTCGAAAATTATTTTAAGGTGAGTACTGGAAATTTTCCAACTATGGCATTGGTCTGCATTTAAGTATATATTTCTGGAACCATCTGTTTTTTTAATACAGCATTCCTGGTATCCAAATGACTTTCCCTATCCTAATTATATTTTTTAACCCTTCCAGAGTTCTAGGCTGCATTTTATTGGTACTTGGAGAAACCGATATCGTAAGCGTTTCCCTAGCTTGTCTGATGGCTTCAGGCAAAAAAATTCTAGTTGCAACACTGCTGTTGTGAATGAGAAGAATGCCATAATACACATGGACATGGTACGTTTATGCTTTGAAGTTAATTCAGATTCATTGTCTTCTTTTCCTTGCCTTTTTATTAGTGATTAAGTTCTTCCACGTCCTCACTCACCTGACAAACTATTTATATGAACTGGTATAGACATGTCTTGATCTTGTTGGCTTACACAGTACCCCAGTATACTTATTTTTGTGTCCCAATTGTTCATTTCTCAAGTTGATTGACCAATAAAATGTTCATGGAAATGTTGCCAGGATTGCTTCTTTGTTTCAGTGGTCATCAGGAACCATCCCGAGTTGCTGGACAAACCTGTTGCTGTTTGCCATTCAGATAATCCTCGTGGTACTGCCGAGATTTCGTCTGCCAATTATTCCGCTAGAGATCATGGTTGGGCTCGTCTCCTGTAATTGTGTTTTACATTGTCTTTCATTAGCTGTTGCTGATACCTTCCATGCTTCCAGGAGTGAAAGCAGGGATGTTCGTCAAAGATGCGAAGGTTCGATGCCCTCAGCTTGTAATAGTTCCATATGATTTTGGAGCTTATGAGACGGTATCTTTTCATCTTTGAGCTGATGCACTGATTTTGATGGTATATTGATCTGATTCTGTTTTCTTCATTGAGCTACATTACTGATATGGGTTGTCTGTGCAACACGATCGATCCAATTGCAGGTAGCAGATCAATTTTATGACATTTTGCACAGACACTGCAACAAAGTTCAGGTCTGGCTTTGAAAATGCAGTTAAAACCTACATGTGGCCAGCCTTGTGGTTGTTGAAATAATAGTTCAATTTCAGGCTGTCAGCTGTGATGAAGCATTTTTAGACGTGTCTGAATCGGAAGTGAGAGATCCTCAGCTTTTAGCTTCAATAATCAGAAAGGAGCTTTTCGACACCACAGGATGCACTGCAAGTGCCGGGATTTCAGGAAATATGCTTATGGCGCGCCTTGCTACAAGAACCGCCAAACCAAATGGCCAGTGTTACATTCCTTTTGAGGAGGTATATGATTTACACGTAACTGTTTCAGTATAAGCTATGTGTACTTGTTACTAATTTATGAAGCTCTCTGGCAGTATTCACAATAGCATTTGCGAAGAGGTTCTTAGTTTTGCAAACAATTTGTGGAACTTTCTTTTAAAGTTATTGACTAATGTGATAATGGCCTTATCTTCTTGATATTTCAGGTTGACAATTATCTGCACACACTTCCAGTTAAGGCACTTCCAGGCATTGGACATGTTCTTGAAGCAAAATTGAAGCAGAAACAAATTGAAACTTGTGGCCAATTGTGTCAAATCAGCAAGGTATTCTTTTACCCCAATTGGAGTGAATTTTTCTTTGGTTAATATTGTCTATGATTACTTTCTTGTCATGGCTAGCAGTTTAGCACTTTCAGATTGATCATAGATCATTTTTTTAAAATTGTTTTATTTTATTTTTTATTCTGAACTAACTAATCATGTCACTGCCTTATCCTTTTGAATGTTGAGGATTTGTCGGTTCCATCAAAATGTGGTGCCATAGTTCTTTTGTCGTGAGGTCTGGAGTAACTCGGAGTATTTGGTCTTGCAACTGATATGTGTTGGTTATTTGCCAATTTAGTTATTCTTATACAACCTCATTACCTCCACAATTATGTCTGTTGGCTACTTTAAGTCGTGTCATTAATATCCTTGAACTGTTCTTCATATGATATATGGTGAAGAAAATAAAGATTACCCTATACAAACTAATAAAATATTTCAATTGACTTTCTGTTTTTTGACATTTCCAGGAGTCTCTTCAGAAGGATTTTGGAATGAAAACTGGAGAGATGCTGTGCAACTATAGTAGAGGGATAGACAACAGACTGGTTGGAGTGGTTCAGGTGAGTAGGAGATAGTACTTGCTTTGTCTTGTTCTCAGTAAGTTTGTCAAACGAGGTTCAAGTTCATATTCTGATCTCTTGCATATTTTCGTTTTGTTTGGGCTGTGTATGTGTTTGATTGCGTTTGTGTTTGTGCATGTTCTATTTTTTCTTTTTGTGGGTGGGGTAAACTTCCTATATGTTATGATGGTATGTGTCCTATTATAATCTATCATAATTTAGCTAGGCATATGCAAATGAGTGCAATTGGTTGAAACAAACTAATGATTTTTCTGTGCTTCCATTTTACATCTTTCTTTCCACATGGTTTAGCCCTTGTATTGGTCCCACTTTATACTTACTATTCATTGAAGAGTTTGACAGAATTTGCCAGCCACTTGAAAATGTTGCTCTGCTAGTATTATTTGATGAGGGTTTGTTGAATTGTAAGGTTATTTTCAATTTTCACCCAACTCCTTTGATCATTTAGTGTCACTTCACTTCATAATACCTATTTATTGAAGAACTTGCAAACTCATGTATGTAGATGTTGTCTGCACGTATCTTGTCCGGTCAAATTGTCTTGTTCTTTTCATCTTGCTTCTACCATATTTTCGCATTGGAGCTTTGCTGTTTTTGCAGGAAAGCAAGTCCGTTGGTGCTGAAGTAAACTGGGGTGTGAGGTTCAGGAATCTAAATGATGTTAGTGGTCCGTTGTAAAAATTAACTACCCTTTCACGTCTGGAAGTTCCTTTTGGTAACTCTTATTCTGGTTTCAGATTCAGCATTTTCTCACGGACCTATGCAAGGAGGTTGCACTTCGATTGCAGGGATGCGGAGTGCAGGGGAGGGCTTTTACTCTCAAGGTGTTCACTCTTTTTTTCTCAAAGCGGAAGGATTTTTATTTTGAACACAATATTGGTGCATTATGCCACTATCCTTTCGTAACTGAACAAAATTTCAGAATAGTCAATCAACTCTTATCTATACACAACGGCCTTCCCGCCTGCCCGGCATAGTTCGAGATGTTGGCCCAGTCAGAGTACTCCTTCATTCAAGTGTTTTAATCGACTGCTAAATCTTTATATCAGATAAAGAAGAAGAGAAGTGATGCTGGAGAGCCAGTAAAGTACATGGGTCATGGAGACTGCGAGAATCTAAGCCATACAATAACGGTAATGTAAAACTCACCGCCAAATTTTGAAGATATTGATGATTTGTGGTCTGTTCTTCTAGCTAAGAACATCCTAATAACAGATCCCAATGGCTACGGATGATGTGGATGTGGTTAAGAGGTTGGCCACTCAGCTCTTTGGGTATTTCTACATAGGTATTCACTTGGGATTGTTATCACTTCCATTTCTCCCCCCACCCCCACCCCCACCCCCTATAGGTTCTCGTTTATTTATTATTAACTCGAATGTCATGGATTCCACCATGCCAGAAAATCAATTGTATCTTTGGTTACTTGGTTTGAGGGACCCCTTTTGACAAAATAATTAACTCGACTCTACTTAAATAATCTCCATTTTGCATTTACACAATTTCTGATTTCTGCATGTATAAGAGCAATAAACTGTGGAGTTAGATACGGTTAATTTAATAGATTTTCCTTTTTTCATTTCATCTCTTCTAAAGTTTTAACCTCTGATTCTCTGGAATAGCGCTTTATTGGCATGTTTTGTGCAGGATGATCATCATTTTCTGTTGCTTAATTAATTAATTAATTAATTATTTATGTGTTCTTTGGACCAATGAAATGAATTCTGTTTGTACACTTTTTTGGTTTTCGCGTGCCCGCTAATTATAGTTTGTTTTGTTATTTCGTTAATATTCTTGGTACAGTGGATCTTGCTGCTGGGTTCTGTTTGCTAGTTTCATTGTTATTGCATTGGTTATCGCTATCTTTATTTATGTGTTTTCATTTTGTTTCTTTTGAGACTTCCTTGGTGTTTTTGTCACGCTCCAAGTGCTTAAAATGCTTCAGAGAATCTCATTGGAAGTTAAAAAATGTCAGCATGTTTGTGCAGATATAGCATAGATATTATGTTAAAGCCATCGCTGGTTTGACTTGGCTAGTGGTTTAGAATAATCAGAAGATGAATTCAGCAAATTTGTCTTGAATAATTTCACTTGTCCTTGTGTGAACCTTGTCATTTAATATAATGATTTTTTTTACTCGTCATATGTGTTAGTTTTAGTTAACTGAACTTTTATGATTTTTATGAATGCCATTACTATGTTCGTGCCAGATGTTAAAGATATTCGAGGTGTGGGCTTGCAGGTCTCCAAGCTTGAAGGTGCTGATGATAGCAAACTAGGTACGTGGGCCAACCAACTCTTAGAACTCAATATTGATTTTGGACTGCACCCCCCGATTACTTGTTTCCTTGCTTAATTGATACGTACTTTGACCTTGAAGCTCACAAAAGAAATTCCATCCTTCCTTGGCTTGTCTCCACGTCAAAAAAGTCGAGAGACCGAAACCAAAATGGTGGTCCCTCCAACCTTGTTTATGCAGGTATGTACACACTTTTCAGGTTATTAATATTCTGTTATAGCTATTAGTTTTGAGTGTGGAAGAGCTACCTAAGCTGGTTTGTTGCATTTAAAAAAGATTTTTTAATTAAATACGACACTTTTGGTGATGTTTTTGGATACATCTGAATGGCTTTTCACTTTATTCTAGATACTCGGAGAATGAATGACGGTGAAGCCTTGGGTCCTCCGAGCATAACAAGATCCTCTGGCGAAATGAGTCATGGCTTGTCCTGCTCTGAAGCTGGTGTTTCACTGAGTGCAAGCCTCCCTCCTCTTCAAGATCTTGATATGGTCGTTCTGGAGTCTCTCCCTCCTGAAGTGGTTTCAGAGATTAATGACATGTATGGTGGGAAGTTATTAGATTTTATTTCCAAAATTAAAAACAAAACTGTCAATACAAACATCAACGCTACATTACAAAGTAGTTGTGAAGGTAAGTAATTTTTAGCTTTTTTTCCTATTTCTTTTTCTTATTTGAACTTTGTATAAGTGTTTCATGTTGAGTACTGCTTTTAGATTTATGTGTACCAATTGAGGAAACAGAATCTCTTCCAGCAGCCCATCTCGTTGGATCAAATACGATTGCTGCTGATAATAAGGCAAACACTGCACTCTTTCTTTTTTAACATGGGCGGGCTGTGGTGATAATTTACAAATAATTATTTGAATATGTTGTGTTTTAGTTGTAAAAGTGTTGTTTTGGAAACTTACTGCGGTTTTCTTTAATTTGATATTTGTTTCCTCATTTTTCTTATTAGATAATAAATTATAGTATCTCGATTCTTGAAGGAGATGGAGTGTGATGAGCAAGCACCCGCCATTCAAGCTGAGTCGCCTTCAGTTTGTGTAGACTATCTATTGCCATCATCTTTAAGTCAAGTGGATTTTTCAGTGTTGCAACAACTGCCTGATGAGTTGAGAAAAGATATAATTGAGCTTCTTCCCCAGCACAGAGAACCAGGATTTGCCAAAGGTTCTTCCAGTAATGTGATTGAAGAACAGACCGAGTTAAGTGACCTTTGGAGCGGAAGTCCGCCAAAGTGGGTTGAGAAGTTTCAAAAGAGCAATTGTAGCACATTGAATAATTTAGCAATGATTCACCAGTTTGGTTCTGGTGGTTGTTTGTCTTCTCTGTTACAACGTATGATGTCTCGAATATTTCTACCCATAGAGGTTGCCACTGATGTATCTGATGATGCCGTGAGTTGGCTTTGTGAGCTTTTCAAGCAATATGTGGATCTGAAAATAGCGACAGATATCGAGGAGATTTATTTTTGTATGTGCCTTTTGAAAAGGCAAGTTTATCGAGGATATTTATTTTTGTATATGCCTCTTCAAAAGGCAAGTTTGTCGAGGAAAATGATTTTGATTACAATATTGTCCTTGATTTAGTCCATTCCACTGTCTTTTAAGAGTTTTATGATCTTTGTAAATATGACTCTTGACACATGTTGCTTATCATTATTAAAGTTGCATCTTCGTATTCCTTTTTGTGTTAATTTCTCTTTAATGGATTTTCCTTTTTTCTGCTTTACCAGGTTGTCTGGGAGGTCTGAGTTTTTCTTGGAAGTCTTCAACATCATACTTCCTCACTTGCAGGTTCTATTTACTACTTTCAATTCCTTGTTTTTTTGTTTGGGATGCGTTTTCTGATTCGGGAATTTTCTTTTATGTGGCTCGTGTTCTTTTGGACTTCGATCCTTAAAGGCATCGATGGGTGAACTATATGGAGGAGCTCTTAGCCTCCCATGAGGTATCATAGTGGATGAATAAGAGCTGCCTTGTTATATTTTGAAAAGGATTTGTTACGTTAGTGGTAAGCTATTAAATTGAAGAGAGCATGTTTTTATCTTATTTTCACAAGAAAGAGTTAAGCACCAAATTAAATTGAAGAGAGCATGCCTTTTTTATTCAGAAAAGACTCCTGGAGGTCACTATCACAGCGGGGAGCCCTTGCATTTTCTCGGATGGAAAAAGAAAGGGGAATCGTGCTGATACCTTAGTGCGCTTTGGAGGATCAGCCAAACAAAATCAAGGTGAGCTAGGGAAGAAAAAATAATAGTGATACCAGGCTTGAATGCCAAAAAAAAAAAAAAGGAAAGTAAAGTAAAATAAACAGTGCTTATTGTGATATCTGAGTAAAAAAAAAAGACTAGTTAAAGGGTACATAATTTAGTATTAGTATAGTTTTTGTTTTTTATCACACATTCTCTTGCGATAGTAAACAAGTTCTTTCTTTTTTTTTTTTTTAATAAATGGAAGATGAAATGCAGGAATCAAGACAAGTACATGTCCAATTTATTTAAATGATTGGAATTATCATCGCTCAGTGAAGTCCAACTTAGTCACAGTCATTGTATTAGTAAAGTAAGATAATGCAAATAAATAAGCTTTTATAATTCTATTTATTAAATCACACCAATTCTGTATTTTACAAGCAATTTTTATAATGCAGGTTAACAGTTAGTATTATATAACAGTTAGTATTATGCATGTATATATATATATATATATGAAACTAATGTAATATTATAATTTATAAAGTACTAATATTTGTAACACAAAAAAGCATCGTATAAATGTTATATGGTATTATAATTTGAAATAAAATTCTAATAATTAGTACATTTTATTCAACGGAAATGAAACAACATAACGTGATTATTGAAGTACAAGTCATATCTAATGTAATTTTTATTGTGCAAGTTGGGAGTTAGTACTGTACATAGTTAATCTATTGTGCATATCTAAAATTAATCTAACATCGGAAGATTTTAAGGTATCGTGATTATATCTTTTTACACTTAATTATAACCATTAGATTATTTTAGGGGATAAGTAGTGGGGTATATCAATGGATGTAAATACAGAGGTGGGGGCATGGTGCCTTCGTAATCATCCTATAACATTATAATTTAAAATACTCATATTTTCAAACACAACAGTAAACTGTAAATATTAAATGGTATACCTAGTTGACAGAAAATGAGACATCGAGAACAAGCTAAAACAATTTTGAAATATTCTTTAGCAAACTTAAGCGAAAGATAGTGCGTGGTCTTGGGAACACCATGATCATCTAAATGCCAATAATAGATTCATGCCATTAACTTCAACAATGTGATTCATCCTTGAAATCTGCATATAAAGTCCATGAAATCAGAATGCATAAAATCAAGTACAAACTTATCCTTGCTACCAAAATCATTTACCAATCAATTTGTGCAACTAAGGGGACAACATATTATTTAATTGTCTAATTGCCGATTCCAACACAACATAATATAACTGACATTGGTGTATAATATGTTGAAAGGAAATCATCAAAAGCGTGAAAACTCAATCAAATAGAAAAAATGATTTTCATATACGTACCTTATCTTCTCCGTATCTCCCTTTTCAAGCCAAACATCTTTCCCAACTATACTAAAGTACAAAATTACATAAACAGGTTCAAACCTTCGATTGTGCAGACCAAAGGACAACTTTGTCCCAATAACCACATATCCATCATCTCTATCGTGTTGGTTTGTGCTCATATGTCAGTTCAATTTGCTCTCTACGATGCTATTGCTTTCTAATTCGCTGAGCTTCTCATTGACGACAAGTTCTTTGGCCTCGAAGGTGGAATATATCTCGATTTGGAGGTTGTAATCTAATATATATCATTAGGAAATTGAATAACTGAAAGCAACAGCAACAACAACAACAACAAAAAAAAATAAAATAGGTTTACCGATTTGAACTTGTATAGTTTGATGCACAAAAAGTAGCGCATACACTTGCAAAAGATCATATAAAACTAATTGTAACACAAACGCAATTACACTAAACATATTAACAAATTTCAAATATGTGGTTCACTACTGAAGATCCATAAATAATTTTGTGCAACCTACAAGCGTTTTTTACAAGATTTTTCAAATATAAAAACATAATAGAAGTGTCGATAAATATGAAAATCTAAAAATCAAGGGAGGATAAAGTAGAAAATTATGAAAATCAGATTTCTCTTCAGTCGTATGAACTAAAGAATGCATTGAGGAGATATCAGAATCAAAGTTACAAAATCGTAGTGAATAATACTTGATCTACCTTCAATCGAAGCCATGAAGTGCAACCCAAATTTAACAATTATGAGGGTGGCAACAAATAAGAGGCCATGTTATAGAAACTTGGAGAAAACCAGACAATATCGAACAAATAAGGGGGCTTTAAAATCCAGGCTTTTTTAAGAAAGTTTCAGATTCCACATATTTGATTAATATGTAATATTTTAATTTCAAAATTTTTCTAATTTGAAAAATATTATTAATCTTGTTTGTTTGAAGATTATATTGTTTATTAAATTAAGTCCATTAGATTAGATTAGATTAGATTAGTTATAAAGTTCAGATTCATTCGTATTTCTCATAACGAGAATTTTGTATTACTTTTTTTATTTCAGCACCGTAAGATATATATATATATATATATAATATATATATGTATATATATGCAAAGTCCAAAATCCCTTGTGGGCCGAGTTTTGAATAAGTTTGAGCAGAGCTTGAGCATCTAGTTCAATCCAATACCAGTGGGCCGAAATTTTTTCCAAAAGGTTCAATCCAAACATTAGTGCCTGGGCCTCTGCTTCAATGCTGCACTGAGATTGGAAACAAATGAAGTATGCCATCAAAACCTCACCGATACATACATACATATTTATATATATATATATATATATGTGTATGTATTCAACTGAAGTGGACAGTAATTGGGAAAAAACATTAAAACCAAATACGGAGGACTCAACAAAGGTATCACAGATGCCCGAATCATATAGATGAACAAATAAATTCATAGAACACAGGCAAAACCAAAAAGATCATAACTCATGTGGATATTGATGAATATATTAAATCATATATTTGAGAGGATATTGAAAATACCTTGCACTATAGATACGATTCGTTCTAAAAAAAAATAGATTGTCCAAAAGTTCCTTTAAAAAAAAATAGATTATCCAAGAGTTCCTTCGTCCTTCTATGCTTTTTCTGAGAGAGAGAGAGAGAGAGAGTTGATTCGTGCTGATAACGTATAAAAGTAAAAGAGATAAGGTATTGAAGGAAAGAGAGACGGAGAAAGATTAAGGTTCTCATTAATCTAAGTTCCCTTTATATAGGGTACCAATTACACAATTTCATAATTACAAAAGACTAATGAACACCTAAATTACCCTCATCCATAACTTTATATTTCCTTTAACAATAACTTTATATTTTAATATTTAGATTAAGTTCGTTAATAATTATTAGTTACATACTTAGAAAAATTCAAAAGATGTCATACTCTCAACCCGTGTCGCATTGTACTGGTGCCTAATCAATAATTACTAATTATTATTATTACTACTATTATTATTATTATTACTATTATTATTATTATATATTTTTATGTTTAAATTGGATTCATTGCTCATACTTAGATTACTGCAAATATCTATTAATTGACCTATATAGAATATTTGAAATCCCATTAATAAATTTTACTACTATTATAATACAACCTATTTAGTTTTTTTCATAACTAAGTTTTTTTTTTGAAATTAAATTTATTTCATATGGAATTTGTCTTTTAATTAAGATACCTAATTTAGATTTTTTTTTTACTAATTATTTATAACTTATTTATATTTTTATAGTAGAAGAATAAATGGAAAATATTGAGTTAGGTAAAATATAATAAAAAAAATTAAATTAGGTGAAATATAGTAAAAGAAAAAAAATTATGCAAGATATAATAAAAGAAAAGTAATTAAGTAAATATTAGGTTCGCATGACACATTAGCGAATGAAGCACCAAAATTTTTTAATTGTCAAACAAAACATACGAAGTAGACACATAGGTTAGGAGGATTTTGCGCGCACATATATATATATATATATATATATATATATATATATATATATATATATAATACAACATGGCATGAATTACACAAAATAAATGTTCAAACAAACAAATTTACATTACACCGATGACGCATTTGAAAAATAAAATATTACACAAATGATAGTATAATAAAAATTGGGGTCCCAATTTCTATATTTTTTCCAAACTGCTAACTAAAAAAACAACCTATGTTTGAATATTGGCACATCATCTCAGTTATATGTGTGTGAGTGAAGTTGGAGGGGTGGCCACCGCCAGTTGCCCCTTCCCATGGCTCTGTCTTGTTTACATGCTTCATTGCTAAAGTTAGTACAAGAAAAAACTAAGGTAGGTTAATTAAGAGAGAAAGAGAGAGAGACAGGAAAGAAGAGGACTTCTTCATAACTAATGTATAAAACTTATATTTATTTTATTCAACATATTTATTGGTATGTGATATGTTGAAACTTTTAAGAAATTGGAGATAGAAATTACTATAAATATAACTCAAGTGATTTCCTTTACCCCTACAAACTAAAGGGTTTCATTCGGTTCTGGAGCGTCATGACATCGATTGTAAAACCGTGCATAGATATGAATATCAGACTAGATACAAACTGATGTAAAATTTAACATATATATTTGAGGAACCGATGTTAACTTTAACATCAATTTCTGAGAATAATGTGAGTTTCTGACCATGTGTGTTATCCCTATTTCTTTGTATACATCCCACCTACAAAACAATATTTTAGGCACATCCCAATAATTTTAACATCATCAAACAATACAATGTGCACACCCCACTTACAAACAATATATTTTAGGCACATCCAAATAGATTAACACCACCAAACAATACAGTGTTTTTAAAGTCAATTAATAACCAAGTGAAATCATACATAACATTTGGTACAAATTCTTAAAACATCAAACAACAAAGTACACTTAGGCACCAAAAACTAACACAAAATAATAGTTTTCCCCCCAACATATTACTAATCATCCAATAATCGATTTTAATTTCAAATAAATATCTCAACCATTGAGACCGAACTTCTTCAACACTCTCTAAAGTGAGTCGGTATCACTGAATACCTCCTGCAACGTATAATATAATAATTTTTAGCATAATAAACAACAAAAATTTATAATTAACCTAACTTGTTAAATTAAAACTATATATTACCTTCTGCCAATTTTCCTGAATACCTACTCGGACAATAGTCCACATCCGATGCATGACGTAAATAATACCCTTATTGATAATGACCTTTGAATTCAGGTTAATTTATTATTATTAGTGTTTTTTAAAAAAAAAAATTAATTGGGATCAGTAATTTTTTTTTTTTATGAGCGTGAACTGGTTGTTTTTGTAGCCTGACCAGTGGTGCGTGAAATTAGTAAATCATCGATAGCATTTAAATACTGAACTTGTCTTGTTCCATCAGAAAAGGAAACTCTAGAAAATGTGGTTTGATAATGCATTTTTATTATTCAAAAAGTAAAACGGCAGATTAACCTCAACTTCACTAGGCAAGACCTAGCAAAAGATTATTGTAATTAGGTAAAACACTTCAAGTACAATAATAGCACTAAATGGCAGCAGCAGGTACTGCAAAATTAAATGACAATATAATAAATAATAACAAAGATTTACCTCCCAGGCAGGGTCCCACTCATTCTGCCAGATATTATACTTGTCACAAGGAGGTATGTCCTTGTATTCACCAAATACCCACTTGCTCGTCAAATCTGTTATCATTTAGTTATGCGAACCGTAGTGTTGATGGTCGACCTGACCCAAATAACTATAGGGAGATTAAGGGTACTATATGGTCAAATACGGGTCGGAAATAAGCGAGGAACTACCCGACCCAGATGTATGATTACCTAGTACGCATCGGGTCGACCCGAATTGTTTCGGGTCAGTAAACTGCAACCTATTGAGCAAACGAGACCCCGCATCACCCGCGCGCCGAAGTGCCGAGGCCGAGCAGCTTCCCAGCCGAGCATGCCCGGCACAGGGGCAAGTACCCGCGCGTCACCCGCCGAGCAGGGAAGAGGCCGAGCAGGGTTCTCAACCGAAAACGCCCCGCACGAGAGCACCCACATCCGCGCGGCACCTGCCGAGCAACCTTGGTCGAGCCGACCTGGCAACTTACCGAACAGCCGGGCGCCYCCCGCTCACCAGCCACCAACACCCGCGCAGCACCCGTCGAGCTTACTTGGTCGAGCCGACCTGGAAACCTGCCGAGCAGGCCCGGCACAAGGGCACCCCACCTTTGCGCCAAGTGCCGAGGCCGAGCATGGAGTCTCGGCCGAGCACGCCCGGCACGAGGATGCGCACCTGCGCAGCACCCGCTGAGCTGTCTCGGCCACCTGCTAAGCTTACTTGGTCGAGCCGACCTGGAAACCCATCGAGCAATCGAGCACTCCCGACCAGCCTGTCACCTTGCGGAACCCGGCGCGTCAACTGGCCGACCAGGTGCACATAGCGCCGAGCCGACCTGGTCTTCCGCCGGGCAACCGAGCACTCCCGGCCAGCCTGCCACCTCGCAGAACCCGGTGCGTCAACTGGCCGACCAGGTGCACATAGCGCCGAACCGACCTGGTCTTCCGCCGAGCAACCGAGCACTCCCGGCCAGCCTGTCACCTTGCAGAACCCGGCGCGTCAACTGGCCGACCAGGTGCACATAGCGCCGAGCCGACCTGGTCTTCCGCCGAGAAACCGAGCACTCCCGACCAGCCTGTTACCTTGCGGAACCCGGCGCGCCAACTGGCCGACCAGGTGCACATAGCGCCGAGCACCCCGCGCACCTTGTGGGACCCGGCGCGCCGACCAGTCGACCTGGAGCATAATTCGTTAAACCATGTCGACCAGGTACCTAAAGATGCCGAGAAGAGATGAGTTGGGCATGACGATCCGGATCGATTTGGTTCCGTAAGTTGTAGATGTTAGGATTTGATGGTGCCGTCGCGCAGCGGAAAACAAAAATTTTTAAATAAAAGGAATTTGAATCGAATTCAAATTGACGACAGCCCATTTTAAATTTCAATTAATTCGAACAATGTTTTATAATTACTTTATAAATTAAACAATAATCAAAACGAGCATGATAAGTATCCATTTAATATATTAATCACATACATAATAATTATATATATATTAACATATTAATCGGATTTATAATTATATATATTATTTACACATATCTCATATACACATTTATAAAATATATATATTCAACATGTATTAAATATATATAAATATCATACACAGCATAGA